>JANSVA010193784.1:0-27762 GCA_025504915.1 Erythroxylum reticulatum
GTTAACTTTTTTATTAATATAAATCATTTGTTTTAAAATAATCAATGAATTACATCTTTCTAATTATATTATACTGTGGGGGTATTTTCGTCATTGACACTATTGTTATGTTTTGTCCACTGCAACAAAACACATTTCTGTCCTCGAGACGGAGACAATTTTTTCTATTCTGTCCACCATAACCAAACACCTCACTGTCCCCAATTTTTGTTATGTTCCGTCTCCTCCTTTCCGTCTCGTTCCGTCTCTACCCTCTGAAGACAGCAACCAAATACAGCGTAATATTCCATGAAACATGTTCTTCTTTTATGGAAAAGGATATATGTTATGACCTTGTAGTGTAATTCATTGTCTATTACGAGCTTTGTGTTAGACTTTATTATCTTATCAATGAGATTTGATAAGTAGTGATTTAGTCATATTTGTAGTCCCATATTTAGTTCATTTTTCTTATTTATTTGATTATTTTTATTGATTTTGGTATTTAATTTGTTCATATTTTGTCACTCACTTGGTGCAAAAGGAACAAATTTAGATAAATTTGGAGCAATTTAGAATTATTTTGATTGAGTTATGGAGTATAGGACATCGATATGGTCGTGTTGAAGAATTTGAAGGTGTGTTGAGTTTTTTTATATATATAAAATACGCCCATATTGGCTAAAAACATGCCGATATTGAATAGCAAGAAGGCCATATTAATGGTACATGTCTATGTATATGCATGTGTTAACTTTAGAAACCATTTCTCATCAATTTAAAGAACACGGTCATCAACGCATATTGATGCTTTTGTATCTCATTGTATCTGAATTTTAAATTTTAAAAGACAAAATTGAGTGATAGGTAGAGGATGATGCTGGAAGATGTCATATATAAAGGAGGAGACTGGAAAACATTAAAAAAAGAAAGCTAGAATGACATAAAGAAGGAGACACAATCAAGGCAACTCCTTTACAACATATTTTCATCAATTTAGAGTGAAGTTAAAAAAAAAGATTTTAGGGATTTCAATCATGTTGTCCACTTGTCCTTGATTTTTATCTTATTCTTTAGTTTTTATGTTTTATTTTATATGATCATGAAATAAATTCCATTTTCTAGGATTAAATGAACCCTGAAATAGATCTTGTAGTGACTTTATTTTATTTTATTTATTATTTAATTTCTTTGAGATTCAATAATATGTTCTTATTTATTCATGAATTAGTACTACTAATATATTGATTTATGTATAATTTCATGCAATTGAGGACGAGAAATCCAATTTATGAATAGATCTAATATAATTGAAAGGAGTTGCATAAAAACCTAGAGATAGGTCAATACAAATCTTCCAAATGAGGGTCAATCCTAACAGTAAAATTTGTAAATCTATTAATACAATTTAGGGGTTTTAATTAGAAAGATATTTCAATTAATCAACTTAAGGTTAGGTGTCAACAGTTTTGAATATAAGCATAATTAAGGAATTTCTATAGTTCAATGACCTTTAGAATATATTGATTAATGAAATCATGATTAGATGAGAAATCCTAGAGGGAATTTAAATTCCAAGGACCATTATCTATTGGTTGAATTTTCACTCTTTTTTTATTCTAGTTTCTTGATTGCGATGACTTATCCTTATTTTATTTTATTTTAAATATAAATTATCACCATCACTTAAATTGTAGGTTAGATAATAAGAAAAAAAATTATTACTAGCACTTGTAGTCTCTGTAAGATTGACACTTGGTACTTTGAGCCCTACATTTTAGAATAATAGGTGTATTTACCTTGAACAGCCTATAAAGTAAAGGTATACATTGCACATGAGATTCCACTAAGTTTTTGGCATCATTGTTCAGGACTAGGCTATTTGGAAACCTTAATTACTATTAATCTAAGCATTTATTTCATTTATATATATTTTATTTCTTTTGATATGTTAGTTTTGATCATTAAGATTTCCTTTTCTATTTGCTTTTTTAGGAGTTAGACCCTGAAGCAATCTTTCATAACTAGTTGAGGGACATACTAAAATTGAAAGAATCACTTTGCAAAACCTCAGAATTAGATATAGACTAAAGGAAGAAGAGTTGGAGCGAGAATTTGAGAACATACAACTTGAAACTATGGAAAAACAATAAAGAACTATGTTTGATTATGCGAGGTTAGTGCTAACTGAAATTGAGTCCATTATAGACCAACTATTATAACCAACAAAATTTACATTAAACCAAATCCTATACAAATGGTGCAATAATATGTTCAATTTGATGGACTACTAGATAAGAATCCACGCACCCATATTGCCAATTTCTTGGATATTTTTATACTTTTAAGATAAACAGGGCCATTGAAGATGCAGTTTGAATGATTTCATTAAGGAATTAAGCCAAGTAGTAGCTGAACTCTTTTCTTAGATGGTCAATTAAGACTTAGGATCAGATAGTGGAAAATTTTCTAGTAAATGTTTCCCACCAGTCAAGATAGCAAAGGTGAAGAATGAAAAGATGCCACATTATGGTCTTACTATTTGATTACAAGTTTAAAACATTTTATAATGGTTTGAATTCTCAACCAGGCAATATAAATGTTGTAGTTGGAGGAACCCTAAATAATAAAACATCTAAAGTGGCCTAAGAGTAGATCAAAAGATGGCTATGAATTAGTAGAACTCAACAAGAGCTAAACCTATTAAGCCATCTAAAGTTTAAGATGTAGATGCAGTTACAACTTTTTGGCTTAGATTTAAGCTCTTAGTAAGGAAATTGGTGGATTTTTAGGCAAACAACAAACAACTCAAATGATGTTGCATAAGCTGTGTAGAGAGGACATACAAGCCAAGATTGTTAAGCTGTTAAGGCTGTAAAACAATCTATTAAACATGTTGTTGACTACATGGCTACTATGCCTTGACCGTAAAATAACCCATACAATAACAATTAAAATCCAAGATGGAGGAATCACTCAAATTTTTCTTAGGGGATTAAGGGCTAATAAAGATAAAACCCTCTACTTAGATTTCAATAACAACATCTTCTGCAAGAGAAGAAGGCTAACTGAAAGATGTCATAACTAAATTATTTAAGCATATGAAATTCAATTTCAAGCTATTGAAGCTTTACTAAGGAACTATGAGGCTTCTATCTACAATTTGGAGAATTAAATATGATAGCTTGCCAAGCTGACTTTTAAGAGACTACAAGAAGGCTTACAAGTAATATCGACACAAACTTAAAGGTAGCTATTCCTAGAAGTGGAAAGGTGTTGAACATGGAAAATAAACAAGTTAGGAAGGAAAAGATTGAGACAAACAAAAAAAGGATAGGTAAGAAGGTAAAGAAGGCAAGCAACCTATATTAATGATAGAGTTCAAGCCTTTTATCCCATATATATTAGTGATGGAGTTCAAGCCTTTTATCCCATATCCAACAAAATTAAAGAAGGATGTATATATAAACATAGTTCTTAGAAATCTTTAAACAACAACGTAATAACTTATCTTTTGTTAAGACTTTTTATAGGTGCCAAAGTATGTCAAAATTTTGAAGGATTTATTGTCAAATAAAAGGAAGTTAAAGGAACAATCCATCATGGAACGTGGTAAGGAATGTTTAGCCATCCTTTATAACAAATTACCAAAAAAGTTTAAGGATATAGGGAGTTTCATTTCACCTTAGTTAATTGATAGTTTATCAATTAAAAAGGCATTAGTTGACTTAACGGTTAGCATTAACTTGATTCCTTACAATTTTTTTAAAAGATTATGGTTAGGAGAACTCAAACTAATAAGGATGAGCATATAGTTAGCTGATAAGTCATTTAAGTACCTAAAGGCATTATAAAAGATATGTTGGTTAAAATTGACAAATTCATATTCCTATATGATTTTGTCATATTATATAGAGCTAAGGACATTGAAGTACATCTTATATTAGGCTGTTAATTTTTAGCCAAGCTAGGCCAGTAATTGATGTAAGTGATGATAAATTGATGTTAAGAGTGAGAGATGAAGAAGTCACTTTCAAAATGTTTGAAGCGTTGAGACATTCTGTTGAATATGATGAAATTTATTACTTTCTTAATGTGACTGAATTTTCAGTTGTAGATGTTGTTTAAGAAATTATAAGTAACGGGCCATTAGAGTTATTCTTGGTCTAAAGAGAGGAATTTAGTGTCTGACATCATGATGGAGTAAGCTGAAGTGGGAACGTCAAATTAATGACACTAAACAAGTGCTTATTAGGAGGCAACCTAAGCCTTTTAATTTGGCAAATTCGTTTCAATTAGTTTATTCTAGTTTTTAGGTTTTATTATATAATTTAACTTATATCTATGTTAATTTTGTTATTAAGTATATTTTTGCTTAGTTTATAGTTATATGCCATTTTTCGTATTTATGTTTTATATATGTGTTTTGATTTACATGTGTAAAAGTAGGTAGAAAATTGGGTTAACTAAAAAGTTATAGAGAATTACACATCTATCAACAAGCCTACATTCATAGCTATCTGAAGCTATATACTCATGTTTATTAGAAACACAATTATGTTCCATCTAAAGAAGATGAGCTAAAAATTTATAATAGGTTAAGTGTCCATTAACATGACTATGTTACTAGAAAATCATTATAAATTACCTACACACCTATCAATAGGCTCACGTTATCAAAAATAAATAAATTGTTTGAGAAATAATAAGATACACAACCTATACACTTATATGAGTGACCCTATAGTTTCAAGTTTTTAAAGTTTAGTTTCAAAATGTTCATGTTAAGTCCCAACACATTTATGTTATTTATCATTATAGTTTTATTTTAATGTGGTCTAAATGCATGCTGGTGTTTTAGATCACGTTACATTTTATCATAACATGTTTGAGATACATGTCTATGTTTGAGCCTAACACACTCGTGTTCTCTAAAAATTAACCCTAATTTATTCAACACGAGGTAGTTATATGTTTGTTTTGTCATGACTAGTCTTTTACATGACAATCTTACTTACGTCTATTTAAAAAAGATTCAGTCTTGTCACGTCATCGTTGACCAACTAACTTATTTTTGAATACTTTGCAATCCTCACAGTGTTTAACTTTCGCACTTTATTAAGAGTACTATGAAAGCGTTAAATAATCATAAGAAATAACAAATACACAAGAGATATGATAAAAACTAACCTTTATTACTTCCCCAAAAGTATAGAAAGAAATGCTCTCTCTCAATGTATTTCTCTCCCTTTGATGTCTAATTTGAGAAGCAAGATCCAAATAAGCTATTTATAGGCATCCCAAACTTTACAATTTAAAACCCTAGTTGAATTGAACTAACTAGATCACCGCTATCCTTATCAGATTACATCACATTAACCAATTGGATGACACTCATATCTAGCTAGGACTTTATTTGATAGGATTTAGCTACATCCCAAATAACAAGATAAGAGGTTACATTTAATTAGAAAAGATACATTTAATATCTATAAAGAAATTCACTTTCTTCAGATGATCCTCTCATATTGTCTTTATCTTTTAGAGTTAATGTATATTTACTGTGTTCTTAGCCCCCACGTCATCTAAGATCTCTCCTCGATCTCTATTCATCGATGTTTAGTCTTCCAAGCTCAAAGCCTTTTATAACACACTAGTCTGGTCCAATGTTACCTATGTCGAATCCATTAGTCATGGTATACCTATTTAAGTACACATTAAGTCCTTAAAGCTCTCATATGTCGCTCTTCATGCATGTAATTCAACTAACCTTCAACCCAAGGTCCATCTGACGCTATCTTTTGATCTCACATCTAAATCTTGCATCTCGTTGAATATTTCCTCCAACATGAACTAATGTATACCATCTCATCGATAATGCCTATTTTCGTTGCCTACTCATATTGTTCTACCATCCAGAATGTTGAACATTTGTCAAGGCTCACTAATACTTGCACAATTCCTTAATTAGGACTTAGGGGTCTAACAAACCACCCCTTCCAAAAGAACTCCTCATCAAAATAACCTATGGCCATTCATCTGAATATGGTTCTCTTGAAGAATCCTTAGTCATTAGCATATCTATCATCTACCATTTTCCCTCTCTATCGAGTTGTCCTTACTTTTGTTTGGATGCTCCTTCACAAGGCACATTGTGCCCAATAAAGTATAATTATTAAGGTAGACTTCTTCTGTCGAGTCATCCTAACCTTCTCCTTGATCCTTTTCCACCATGGAACTCATTTTTTCCTCACTCACCTTCTGTTTTAGGCATTTAAAAGCAAAGTACAACCCTTCACAAATTATCCCTTTTTGAGTTGCATTTAGAAGATCCACATTGTAACATCCCCTATACGGAACCTACAACCACCTAGACATATGGCACCCAAATTCATGTACATAGATTTATGACATATAATTTTATTAATTTATAAGGATTGACATCACTCATTTTTATATTCAATGTTGTATATATACATATTACAAAATTTCATATCCCTTAACATTATCATTTAAAAGTAGTGTTACATCATTACATTTATATGGTAATCCAAAAGAGATATTACACATAACTTAAATTCTTAATTAAAAAATGTTAAGAAACTACAATTTCTTTCATTGAATATACAACCTCTCTTTAATCAAAAGACACATCCAAAGGTACTTTAACTTCCAACGATTGGCCTTGGTCCTTACGGATGATCCCCGTGCCTTACTCTTATTGCTTGGACCTACACGAGTTAACACCTATCCTAAGCTTGAAAGCTTAGTGGGGAAACATTGAATTTGGATGACCACTCACACCAATCATCTGCCAAGTGCATAAACATTAATAAATATCATAAACTTATGTAAATAATGATGAAATAATTAAGCGAAGTACATAGTGCAAATATGCTTCAATATATTATCCATATGTCGTAAATTCACATTTATAAGCCAAATATTGATTTCCAAAACTCATCAATACAAATCATTCATATTGTCATGTTTTATTTCTTATTTATAACTATTTAATTTGCTTGATGTGTTAGGCTTCCACATTCCTAGGAGTGTGGATAACGGGAACTGTGGATATTCGAAGATATCAAACTATGGATACTCGAAGACATTGAACTATAGATACCTAAAGGTATCAAACTGTCATATGCATGCCTATAGGGTTACAGTGCATTGAATTATGGATACTTGAATTTATTGAACTGTAGAGAGTTATGGTTTCAAAATGAAGACACCAGTAATGTCAAACTGTAGTAACTATGTTATAACCCCATAGGTGTAGTAACTATGTTGTAAGCCCATAGGTATGCCTATTTATCCATCCCTGAGACAATGAAGCAGGCGTTGTAATATTTCCTTTAATCATTTTCTAATTTCATAATTAATATATTGATAAATCACATGATATTCATTTGAAAACATAACATCTATTTTTGAGTTCATACATGAAAGTCATAACTTGTCACCATTAGGATAGTATTCAAATCATAAGTACTTATATGATTTATTTTGTATATGTTTTATTCAGTTATGTTTCTCGAAGTACATTTTATAATTTTAGTATATAAATTCCTGCACCTCATTTAAATATAAAAATGTTAAATTGTATTTAATTATCTTCACAAAATTAGTATGTGAACTTGTCAGTCATACTAAACACATATAAATAATAAATATGCATATAAATCATTTATGCACATTTAAATTTTCTTTAGCATGCATTATGTTCAATCTTAAATTCTAATGTTTAATCACCCAATTCATATATAGTAAGTCATATTTCATTTATTACTAGGTGTATAAAAAGTTTCGTAAACATTAAAAAATGTTATGATATGATTCGGTAAAAAAAACAGAAGCGAAAAACTCAAAATAGTGTAATTTGGGCTAAAACCTTGGTGGGTTTAAAAACAAGCAAGCAAATCATTCTATAAGCAAATTACAGAAAGGTCTCCACTTGCTCTATAATTTTCACATACAAATCATTCAATTTAGGCTTTGAGATCTTCTAAACATTTGTCTTCCTATATCTCTAGCTTTCATAGAACTGAAAATCAAACCATTTAGACTTCTAAACCATGAGATATGCACCACAAATTACAAGCTACTCCAATTTAGGGGCAGAATTAGGTTGCCATTTTTTATCTCAATTTCCAATGTCAAAAAGCTAGAATTAAGTATGAGTATCTTCTATAAATTTTTAGTTATAAGTATTACGTTTCATATACAATTTGAAAAACCCAATTTGTAGGTCTATAAGCTAAGTTATGGTCAAAACAATGGGTCTAGTTCAAGTGAACCGAGAACCTAAGACAAAATTTCATTAAATATTACTCTCTCCTGTCATATTCAACCAATTCTATGCAAAATAACACCAAGAAATCATTCCAGAAACCATTCCATGTCTAAATCAATCTTTGTACGTGTTCAAATATGCACACATACAGAAATTAACTAAGTGTAGTCCTAAACCTTGAACTTTGCCAATTAGCTCTTTTTCTAGAGCTTTTCCTTTTCTTCCCCTTTTGTTTTGCTTGATTTACCAACTAGAAACACCATAAATACATATATCAATCCTATATCCAACCTTATAATTCCATCTCTTTATGATTAAAGCAAGAAAGATGAAGATGAGAAGAAAAACCACTAACTTTTACCTTAATTTTCACCTAGGATTAGCTTGAGTCCTTATACAAAATGATGTGGTTAAGGAGATGGAATGGAGAGAAGACAAGAAGAGAAAATTATGGAGTTAAAACCCCACATACACTTCCGTCTTCCCTCTCTTTTACTCCCCTTTTCATGAAGTTTCTTGTCTTATACATATGTTTCAATCCCATTAGACCATATGTTGATTTTTTTGCAAAATTGCACATTTGGTCCTTCTTCTTCCTTTAGTTCCCACATAGGCAAATAAAGTCATCAATTGATTTCATTCTTGTCCATATTTCACATATAATTATTCATGTCCATGCCTAAATGAAGGAATTACCAATTTACCCCTTTTAAAAATTAATTACCATTATGTCCTTTACTATGCTTAGATACACTTAATTCTTGATGTTAACTTCTTAATACACCCTACAGCTACTATAATGCTTCTAGGGTATATATTGGAGCCTTACACACATACCTTCTCCTTGTCTTTATCCAAGCCGTTTAATGTCCCACCATTCTTCTTGCCTTTATTTTTAGTTCGAATTAGTGGTGGTATTTAAAGACCTACTAAGACATTCGCAGCCACTATCGTGCTTAGGAGGTCTTTTATCTTTTGCCTACGAAGCTCCATTTGTGCCTAATCTTGTAAGTTTCTTATGAATTTGAACAATTTGTCTTCCTTAGACATGTTCTGTAGCTCAATATCAAAGATATGAATTTCCTCACATACTCCCGCACTGAGCTGTCTTGCTTCAACCTCTTCAAATCTTCTCTTACGAGTCATAAAGTATTATTAGGGAGGAACTGGTTAGTTATCTCCTTATTCATGTTCTCCTAAGTATTAATGAGAGGTCTGCCTATACTGATGTCATTGGAGGTTCCCGTTCCCCATTATAACGTTGCATCCTCTACCATATATACATAGTCGTGATCAACACCTTCTTTGAATCAGAGACCTTTATCACTATAAAGTATTGGTCCATTTCCTACAAAATTTTTTGAGCTTTTTAGAACTGTACTAGCCATAAAAAACTTGGAGCTCTTGCACCTTCACTAAACTGTTTTCGACATGTCTAACCTCTTGCATTGTAATGGCATAATTTAAGATTGTAATCTCTAATCTAAAATCCATTTATGCCTTTATCAAATATGTATTTGATGCTACAAATGTTGAATCCGCACCTCCAAAATCTCGAACCAAGATGAGTAGGAAGTTACCTCTTTTTACCTTGAGAAATTGGGCCTATGAGTGCCTACACTCTGTTGACTCGCTTTTTCAAATTATTACTTCCTGTTATATCGATATTTTGGCTCTAATAATAGTTATTACAAAGGTTTTCTTAGATACTAAAATTGTACTAAAGTTATGCCGACCCCTTTGTACGGCAACCTCAGTTAGGCCTGTTTAAGCAAGACTCAACCTTCCCATATAATGTTCACCAACCAACTTGTTCTTGAATGCCTTACAACCCTCACAATTTTTAACTCTCACATTCAAATAAGAATACTACAAAAGCATTAAATAATCATAGGCAACAATAAAAGCATAAGAGCTATGGTAAAAACTAACCTTTATTAGTTCCTCAAAAGCATATAATGGAATGCTCTTTCTCAATGTGTTTCCCTCCCCTGTATCTCTATTATAAGAAGCAAGACTCAAATAAGTTATTTACAAAAACTTATGGCTTTACAATTCAGAATCCTAATTGAACTGAACTAACTAGATCATCTCTATCGTTATCGGATTACATCACACTAACCAATTAGATAACACTCTCATCCATATAGGACTCAATATGATAGGATTTAGTTACATCCCATCAAACAAGATAAGAGATTATATTTAATTAGAAAAGATACATTCATATATATGAAGAACTCCGCTATCTTCATATGATCCTCCTATATGGTATTTTTCTTTTAAAGCTAATATATATCTACTGTGATCTTATCCACCATGTCATCCAAGATCTCTCTTTGATCTCTATCTATTAATGATGAGACATTCAAGCTCAAAGCCTTTTATAGCATAATAGTCCGATCCAATACTTACCCATGTCAAGTCCATGTGTCATATTCTGTTTATTTGAGCACACATTAAGTCTTTAGAGCTCTCACATGTCTTCCTCGTGCATGTGATCTAGCTAACCTTCAACCCAAGGTCTATCTAAATCTATCTTTTGTTCTCAAATATGAATCTTGCATCTTCTCAAAGATTTCCACAAATGAGCATCAATACATGCCAACGCCTAGACAATGCCCATTTTCCTTGCCTACTCATAAGTCTTTACCTTATTCCAATGTCCTGAGTATCGAAAATTGGTTAAAGCTCACTAATATTGGAACAATTCCCCAATTAGGATTTAGGGGTCTAACAGTTACCTTGTTTGTAAATTAAAAAATTTCTTCCCTATAGAGAAAATATAACAAACATATAAGCAAAAAATTATACGAAATTATTTAATGATGCAGATTCTTGAAAATTGTCAATTGATTCCAAAAATGCTTTTAAATAACAAGGTAGTGTAAAATAAGAAACATGACAATGTTCTTTATTTGAGCATTAAGAAATTTATCATCCAACAATTTTAGTTGTTTAAAAATTATGCCCTAGTCCTAGAAACCACTTTATAATTTAGGATGTCTTGCTAAACAAACCAACTGTTTGTTAAGAAATAAAGCAAATGAAACTTAAAGTTGTAAGTTTGATGAACAAACTCTTATAAATGACAAAAGCTCACAAATTCACGCTAATATTAGGACATGCATAAATATAAATATGATTGATTTTTAAGTTTCTTATAATAACATTCACATTAATTAGTTAGAACTAGAGATTAAAGGGTAGGAACTTACCTTATCTAAGTAAAAATATAACAAGTATCGAAACCTAAAAAACATTATTTATTGATTGTCAAAGAGTCTTTCGCCTCTTTCACTGTCAAAGTGCCTATAGTACCCGTTCATATTTGGTTGTCCGAAGCTTATATAGAGGCACCTGTGATAGGATCTGTCATCTTGGTAGGAATTCCTTTAAAATTAGGAACCTACAACTTTTTAAGATTTTCAATATCCATGTTTCCCGGAGCAACACTTTCTTCCACTCCTTTCATTATACTTATAAGTTTGAGCATCTAAAACTTATCATATGAATTGTTGCTTGTAACATATGAAAGAACTTGTAAATATAATCTAACAACTCTCTTATTCTTTATTATTAGGACTAAAATAAATGACAAAGAGAACCCACTTGAACTACTGAAGGTTGAGTAAAAAACAAATTCAGAGATATAATAAAGAATAAAGAACTGAAAGTGAAAGAGCCTAGAAGAAAGAAAAATATGAAAGAACCAAAAGTTGTTCACGAAAGAGGGTGAAAGAATATATGAAGAATGAAGAAAAAAAGATCACAAAAAATGAAAAAGAAAACATAGAAAAATCCAAGAAAAAAAACCTTTTTGATTTTGAGAATAAGTCGCAACAAAGAAAAAAATATAATTTTTTTAAAAATTGATATCATTTTTATTTTTTGGAAATAAAAATGAAACAATAATAAGGTAAACATGTTTTAATAGTTTGTTTTTTTCAAATTACAAAAAATGAAGAAAAGGATCTAAGCAGTATGACAACTTTCTAAAGTTCTCTTATGTTTTTGTACTTGGTATTAACTAAACTATTTTTTTTCAGAGTATTATATAATTTGTATAACAACAACAACAACCTAGTAGAAATATCACTGAGACATAGGGTCTGGGAAGTTCAAAAGTATCCAGTCTTATCCTTAAGTAGAGAGGCCATTTTCAATAGACCCACAAAAAGCATAAAAGAAAAGAATTTTTTGAGAACTATTTGAAGAAAACAAAAGCCAAAAATATGAACAAATAACTACATAAAAGTAACAATAAAATGAATAAGGATAGTGAAATTCAAAATAAAATAAATAAATAATAATAATAAATAATAAATTGACTATAAAAAGTAAAGAATAAAAATAAAATCTAAAATAAACAAATAAGAAAGAAAACAAACTAATAAATAAAATAAACAAGTAATTGAAAAAGAAAAAATTTAAATAAAATGACTAAGGGAGAAGTATTATAGATAAAAGTGTTTAGCCTAAATATAATACACAAGAATTGAAAGAAAAGGTTCAAAGGACCTAAGTGAAAGAGAAGGATCTCTCTATGTAAGATCCTTTACTTGTATCCTAAATAACCAAAATTTCTTATTAAGGGCTAAGTCCTTAGTAAGTTCTAATAAAGTCATATCATTCTTGATCTCCTCCCTTAGTTCTTCTTAGGTTTTTCTAGCCCCCTAGTATAATCTTCTCGCATCTTCTCAATGAGACATCACGATGTTTCCTTTTAATATGTTCGAACTACCTAAGCTTTATCTTCTTTAATGTACCATCAATATTATCCACCCTTAATTTGTTTCTTATCACTACATTCTTGATCTTATATCTTCTTGTAAGGTTACACATTCAACGAGGTATCTTCATCTCGACCACTTTTAACTTATGACTATGCACTTGTTTGATGGGCCAACACTTTGCCCAATAGAATATAGCCGACCTAATTGCTAAACAATATAATTTACCTTTTAGGATGACATATATCCTCTTGTCACATAAAACTTCTAATGCACCCTTCTATTTAAGTCACCCTAATTTGATATAGTTAACTATATCTTCATCATCTCACCATTGCTTTGGATGATGGATCTGAGGTACTTAAAACAAATTTTCTATGCTATAACTTTGGAACTAATCTTTATCTCCTTATTAAATGCCACCTTATAGCCCCAAAAGTTGCACTATAAGTACTCAGTCTTATTTATGCTCAATTTAAAACCCTTTGACTTTAACGTATCCCTCTAGAGTTCTAGTTTGATATTGATAACTTTTTTTGTCCCATTCACTAAAAAATATCATTAGTAAATAACATACACCAAGGCACATCCCTTTGGATATTCTTATGAGCTCATCCATCACTATTACAACACAAAGAGAGTCTCAACAAGGATCCTTGGTGTAGTTTGATATTAATAGAGAAATGATTTGTAACTCCTTCAATTGTCCTTACTCTAGTATTAATAGCTTCATTCATATCTTTAATAAGTCGTATATGGGTAATATTAACCCCCTAAACTTCTAAACACCTCTATATGACTTCCTTAAGTACCTTATTATAATCATTCTCTAAATCAATGAAAATTATGTGTAAATTCCACAATCTTTTCTTGTAATATTCCATTAATCTTCTAAGGGGCTGTATAGTTTATGTCGTGGACCTTCCTAGCATGAAACTAAACTAGTTCTCTAAGATAGGTGCACCTTTTCTCACCCCTTTCTCAATCATCCTCTCCTATAACTTCATGGTGTGATCAAGTGATTTGATGCCTTTATAGTTATTATAGTTTTAGATGTCCTCTTTGTTTTTATATAAAGGAATTAGTGTGCTATATCTTCACTTATCCAGCATTTTAGTGAACATGAGGATCACATTAAAAAGCTTAGTTAACTAATTATGACCCTATTTTCTTAGGCTCTTCCACACCTTTATATGTAGCTTATTAGGTCATACTACCCTTCCACTTTTCATCTTCCTCAAAGCTACTTTAATTTCTTCTCTTGTGATTTGTTGGCAACAAATGAAGTTACAATATCTATCGAACGTGGTAAGATCATTCAAGGAGATGTTGTCATCTTCGCCTTCATTAAAAAGACTATAAAAATATCTTTGTCATCATCCTTGAACAACTGTCCTACTTCGTCATTTATACAATAAACTTGATCAAAATCTCTCACTTTATGTTCCCTAACTCTTGCCAACTTAAATATATCCCTTTATCCATCATTAGTTTCAAATTGTTGGTATAATTTCTTGTAAGCTTTGCTTTTGGCTTTTAGGACTATCTTCTTCACCTATTTCTTTGTCAGTTTGTGACTTTCTATATGAACTATCCTCTTTACATATGTGCTATTGTCCGATAAAGCATATATAGACAACCTTCTTAATCTTCATATTTTTTTTTGTATATCTCCATTCCACCACTAAAACTTCATCTTACTACCCTTAGGCTCTTTAGAAACTTTCAAGATCTCCTTAGCTGCATTCCTTAAGAGAGTTGCTACTCTCTCCTACATCTTGTTCACTTCTCCTTCTAGTTTTCATTCTTCTCCAAACATTACTATATACCCAAGTTGTTTCTTAGTATCCCCTTTTAGATTCCACCATTTAACTCCTCCGAGAACTTGTCTTCTTTCTCTAACCCTTAATTATAAGACTCACAACTAATAATTTATCCTGAGTTGACAAATATACGTTAAATATCACTTTGCAATCCTTACAACTAGGTGGATCACTCCACTTTATAAGGACGTAGTCAATTTGAGTTTTCACAGTTCTGCTCCTAAAAGTCAACTCATTACTATTTTAACTGCCTTTCCTTCAAACTTCAAATGTTTTTGATTCCATATCATGGTTACTAACATTATATGAAGTATTACTCGGTAGCTTGCATAGTTTTTGGTCGTTCCTCAAAATTACATTAAACTTTTTAGATAATTAAAATTACTCCATTACAAATATTAAATTATTGTTAACTCAAAATAAGAAGTTTAAAATAAATTCTTACACAATTAATGTAATTTATTTTCATCAAACTAACTATTTTCGTGAAAATATACATACTGAGTTTCTTAAAGAAAAATATGGAAAACATCATATTTTAATTTCTTTCGATTGATACTTTTTTGAATTGTAAGAGATCTGTTGGGCGTGGAGAGGAGCCCATGTTCTTAACTCTAAAGGTGATTGATGAACATCTATTGATATTAAGCTTTTCAGTTACTGCCTTCAACCGAGTACGTTGCTTGATTAATAGCTTTTTGTGTGTAAAACATATATGACTTGCCTTGTTCTCATTTTTGGTCGCTTAGAATATGGAGATTGGGAAGGCAAAAAGATCATCTCGTGGGAGTGTGAGGGTGCTACGGCAATAAGAAAGTTATTACTTGTGATTGGGACTACGTGCATGACTAATTCAGAAGTATTAAACTTTTGAGATTTTTTTAAATTTTAATTAATCAAATAACTTAATTAAAATATTATATTAATTGACATTTTATTTATGTAATTAACAAAAACACGTGAAAACTAATTGGCAAAAAACGTTATATAGAGATGTTACATGACTTTCCTTAATCGCTAAGCTAGTTTTTGGATTTTATGTAAGAAATATACGGATGATTACATATTCAAAATACAATCAACTATTTAATACTTAAAATTCATGCTATATTTACTTAAATAACATTGAAGATATTATAATTGATAACATGTCGATTAATAATAGTAATAATTAATGCATAAGTAAAAAAGATTATTTTATTGCTTTTGATACTTTTAACAAAAAATTACTTTTTCAATATGATGTTAACTTTCATAAACGTTACAGGAACTTAGGGTGCTTGGTTTATTAGGAAAAATAGTAATAAGATTTATAATGAATATAGTAAGGAATGAAATAACTTCCATTCCTCTCATAATTGAGGGTATGCAGTAGTATCCCTAAAGCTGATATAGAAATATTGTTTATTCAATCATAATATATTACCAAGCATTATTTTTTCATTCCTTACATTTTCTTTCCTTCCCGTACCGAATAACCAAGCACGTCATTAATTTTTATTTTATCTTCTCTTTCAAATTATCTATAATAATTTTTCTTTACTTCTTTTAGAGATATTTGAGTAAAATATTTCTTTAAATGCAGCACAAAGGCTAATAATTAGATTGTGAAAGAGTATTTGTATATCTAATATTCCAAAACTTCCAAATTAAGTTTAATTATTTTAGCTTCTTATATTTTTATATTAAATTGCAAAAATTTTTAAAATTTATTAATAAAGATGAGAATGAGATTATATAAATAAATATTAATTAGAAATACATATTTTTTTTTGTAATGAACTAATCCTCATATTTTTATAAATCCCACTTGAACTTTATGTTTTATGCTAATTTCTATGAGCCATCTTATTATACAAATCTTCTCATAGTATTATATATATAAATTACCACATTGCTATAATTATAACTTTATAAAATTTGACCATAATTTGTAATTAAATTGTATTTTAAAAGTCTGCAAATATATGTTTAAAGGTTAAAGCCTAAAGGTGTAAAATTTTCTTTTAACATTTTATAATAGATTTAACTTAATTTATGTCACTATTTATTATTCTAATTTACACTTAATTTTTATAAAATGATATTATTTATATCTCAATTTTGTTAAATTTATTTTCAATAACTTTATCAATCGCATCTCATGTGACTTTATATCTATTAGATGATAACTTTTACCAAAACATATCTTATGTGTTATTCCTAACATTGCTTCTAAATTCACATGCACATGAATTTCTCATATAAATCTTACTAATTTAGTTAAGACCTATTATTATAAGACTAAATACATTCAGGTTAAAAAAAACCTTGCGTTTGCCCAACAAGCCTAATAATAAATAGAACTTTGGATCATTTTCGGAACAATAAAAGGCAACAATCATGTTCTCAACATGTATTTAATATTTTAATGAGATATTTAATTTTATTCATCCTATCAAACACAAAATTACATATATATCATCATACATATAAAACATGTAATCAAATATTCATTAAATTATACCAAACATATATTGATAAAGTATGCATCTTTTTTTTCCGAAAATTAAATAAGTATTTCATTAATATTGTATTTGTACACTACAAGGAAGCACCAAATCTAGTTATCACAAAAGATCTAGATTGGTTGGATTTACAATTTCAAAAGAGCTGAAAAAAAAAAAGTTTATATTAAACTGGGTATGCAAAGTAATATATACCATAGGCCATCTCCTTTTCATATTTACATATAAATTATTAGCTATCCCTCTCGTTAGGAAAGTCAGCCTACTGTAGAGTACAATTTCTTGGAATACCTCCTCTATGCTTCGGTTTTGTTGCCTGAATGTCGTATTGTTCCTCTCTTTCCAAATGTTGTATATCATTGAGCCCCAGCTGATCTTGATTGCCGTATAGTCTACCTGCTTCATTAGTTTAGTACTCCCCATCTAGTTGATAGTTTCCTGCTAAGAAGAGGCTGAACTGGTGATATTAAGTGTAGCCTGAAGTTGTGCCTATATCTCCTTAGTGAAGCTGTATTTGATTAATAGATGCTTCTGACTTTCGAGATTTACTCTGCATAGTTCGCTACTCACAGAGTTGATTGGGAACTTCAATCTATCCTTTGTGAGTAACCCCCTGATTTATGTGCAGGCAACAGATAAATGAATGAGCTGGTTTGATGTCTGAATCCCATACCAGCTTTGACCAGCTAACTCTCATATTTTGATCTTTCTACAGCATTGCCTTGCAAGCCTTTATGTTAAAAATCCCAGAACTATTGGCTTCCAACTGAATTTCAACCTCTTCATCTTCCTGAAACCTCGACATTTGATTCATTAGAATGTTTCAGCTTGTGCTATTATGATAGGGCCAAACCCATTGACTGCCTCTAACAAACCTGCTTGCTTTGGTCGCTGTATTCATAATCATTCTTAGTTGTTATAATTAACCCACTTTGTAGAGAGGACCCTTACAGTACCAATTATCGAACCAAAAAGATGTGTTTTTAACCATTTCCAATCTTATGAACCACCAAGCTTTGCATGCACAACCCGTTTCCTAAGATCTGTTTAGCTTAAGTTTTCATGCCCCAATACTACTATTATTGATGAACGTACCATGGATCTATTTAACGTAAAGGTCCTCCTTCTTGCTACATAACCACCACAAGCTTCAACCTAAACTAACCTTACTAATTAACCTTGTTGAACATATACCTAGTCCTCTATGTTCTTTTGGTTTGTATACTTTGCTCCAACTCAACTTTGCTTTGCTTCTACCCTGACTCAACCTAGTCCATAAGTAATCCCTAAGTTTCCTGTCAATTTCCTTGAGTACACTCTTTGGCAAAGATAGAAGATTAATCCAGCAATTTGTAAGTTGATTCAATATTGTCTAAATGAGCTGAAGCCTTCCCCCATAAAGCATGCAACTTATATACAAATAATCAAATTGTATGCATATATTATCAAACTTTATTTGATTATAGTTATTGATATTCATAATGTAAATAATGTTTCTAACTCTTTAGATAATTAAATTAGATTAAACTTATTAATTTTTAAATAAATTAAATGCCTATTCCAAATAGAAATTTAATTTGATTTGGAAACACTTTTCATATTCAATTAGAAATCATTTCCAATTATCTTGACTACATTAATTAAATTTAATTAAAAATAATTTTTAATAAATTATGCTTCATACTTACTATAATTTAGAAAAGCTCTTTTTTTTAACATTGTATAAATGAGCATTCTACTCCAATTAGAAAATATTTTTAATCGAATTAAAATTGTTTTATTTAATTAGAAAAATATTTTATAATATTAAAAGAAAAACTACTTTTGAAATTAATTAAAGATTCCTTTACATTATTGATTTAAAGATTAATTTCTTAATTAATTAGAAAATCTTTCTTAATAAATTAGAAAATTATTTTTAAAATATTAAGAAAGCTTAATTTTCTCAATTAATAAATTAAAACATCTCTTCAAGTTTATCAAAAAAAACCTTTCGAATAAATCAAGAAACTTATTGTTTAAATAAATAATTAAACAATTTCTAAATAAATAAAATAATAATTCTCTAAATAAATAAAATAATAAATATAATTTTATCTCAGTCAAATTGAAATAAATAAATATAATGAAAAACATATTTTTAATTAATTAAAAAATTTCTTAATTTAAAGAACTTAATTAATTAATTTCAATTGAATTGAAATGCAATTAATTATAATTTGCTTTAACCATCCATTTTTTCCCTTTAAATTCTCTAATTACAATGAAGGTGCAAATAAGTATAAACTCATTATTAGTCTAACCTAAAAATATAAAGAAGATGATTGGCATGGTTTCCCATGTTTCCCTTATCTCCCTCCCTTAGCTAACCATCCCATTTCCCAACCTTACCTTTCCTGATCTCCCCGTAGCTTTGCTTAACTATGTTTCATCTCATTTTCTCTCCTTCTTTCAAACACCACTTCCTCTCTGTACTTTGATTCCTCTACTTTACAAATGACAACCGATTCCCAGGGATTCCTAGCCTAGATCCTTGTATGACTTCCACAACCTTTTTAAAAAGAAATTTGAACTAATTACTCATTATAAGAACCTTGTTGCTATGTCATCTCTAAATTTCCTAAACCTAAATCCCCCGTTATTACTAATTTAAGCCAATCTAATCTCCCACTTATTGTCAATTCCATGGAGCAGCCAATTATGAGGAAAAAAGCTTGGAAACAAGTGGTTGGAGACCCAATACCAAATATAGAGCTCAAATTCTACCCTCATAAGGATAATGATGACGGAAGGACTGTGTTGCCTTCACTAAAGACGTTGAAGATAGGAGTATTGAAATGGTCCTATGCTTTATTTGGCTTTTTCTTAGGTAAACAACCTACCTTTCCTCTTATAAAGCAGTGGGCTTTCAGCAACTAGATGAATGAGGGGTTAGTTGATTTTTACATTTATGATAGAGGGAACTTTATCTTTAAGTTCAATTCAATCCAAGGCATGACCATGATATTAAATAAAGGTTCATGGCATATTGGTTAAACATGCCAATGCTACTCTAGAGATGGAGGCCTAGCCTTAACCTTAACAAATTAGAAATTGAACATCCACCAATATGGGTAAATTTGTAAGGTATTCCTCTAGAATACTGGACCACATTAGCTACTAGAAACCTGGCAAGCTATATTATAAAACCTCTGAGTTTTGGATACCACAACAGTTGAGGATAAACATTTGGGGCATGCTAGAGTATGCAATGAAACAGGAACTAACCAAGAGCTCCCTAAATTTATTCCTATTATGAAACTGGGATAGGACAATGAGATGGTAGTCGCTAGTATTAAAGTGAGCCACTAATAGAATTCATATGAGGAAGTTTAAGAAAAATTATGGAGACCTATTGGTAAGGTCTTGATGAGAGGTGATCATGAGAAACTCACTTAAAAAGGAGCTTCCTCTGAGATTACTGAGGATTATAGTAGGATGAGAAAACTAACTCTCCTATAGCTACCAAAGGAGATAACAGCAGTGGCTTCTTTGATAAGGAGATTATAGACAATGAAGTACCTAGAGTAAAAGCTGATAACTAGAAACCTAACTTTAAGAAAACTATGGAGACAAACTTAAGAGGGATATGGAAAAGGATAACCAAACTAGTGAAGATCCTATAGCAGGAAAGATCTTAGGACCTAATGATTTAGTTCCTTAGATAGATAAAATCTTTAAGTCTATAGTGGAACTGGGAGGAAAAAGGCCAAAGCCCTCTTAAAATCCCCCTCCCCTTAATGTCTACAATAGCTTGGAATACAAGGGGACTCAATAGTTTCAATAAACAATAGGTAGTATAGGACTTTTTGCTCAAGAAAGACACCCTACTTTTGGATTGCTAGAAACCAAACTTAAGTTGAATAACTTTGAGAAGAGGCTTTGGTTCTTAAAACAGAAGTGGGAGTTCACTATTATCCATAACCACTACTATAATGGGCATATAATAGTAGCTTTTGATAGTTATAGAGTTAAAGTGGATCTTGTAGCCTCCTCCTCCCAATACATAATAATCAAAACTAGATTGCAGATTGTCCCCAGGATCCTAATTATCATTTTTATTTATGGAGCCAACACAAAATACATTAGAGGGTAGCTATGGAACACTCTGAATTGTGGAGAAGTAAACATATTTGATCCTTAGTTACTACTAGGTGATTTTAATACCGCATTATACCTTATTGAAGCAGAATATAATAGGTATGTTCCTAAATGTGAGACTGAGGGATTGAGGAATTGTATGAACAATTTGGGGTTAATGGATATAAGTTTGATGAAAATTTCTTTACTTAGTCTGATAACTAGAGTGGTGAATGACATATTTGCAAAAAATTGGGCAAAGAAATTGTTAATCCACACTAATAAAATGCTTTCCCTCTTAGTAAAGCTACTTTCACTAACCACTTGTGTTCAGACTATAGCCTAGTAGAGATTTCCAATTTTAGCTCTACTTTATTCAAAATAGATATCTTTAGGTTCCTTAATCATTTAATAGGTTGTAAAGGCTATGAGAAGGCTCTCTACAGAGGTATGGAAATCTAGGCACATAGTTCTTATGTTTTTTAATATATGAGGAAATTGGAAGCTATTAAGAGGGAACTTAAAAGCCTAAACCTAACCTTAAAAATCCTCAAATAACTTTGATATTCAAAGAGTTAGGGAGCTACTGGAAAAGGCATAAACTGTAGCATATGCTACCTTTTAGATGAGAGTCCAAAACTAAAGAAAGAAAGACTGTTCAACACTTTATGTAGATCCTACAAAATCATCACACATTATTGAAAAAAAAATCAAAGGTCTAGTAGTTAGCCTGAACACTAACTTTTTCCATAGAGCAATACTCTCTAGAAGAAACTCTGACATAATTTCCACATTATAAGGTTCTAATAATGATATGCTATGATCTTAATAGGAGCTTATCAACTACACCTTTCAATACTTCCACAATTTCTTAGCCTCCTCTGATTTTGTCTCTATTGTCCAATCCTTAAAGATCTATGTAAATGACTCCTATAATGTTTCTCATATAGAGGATTTAACTAGACCTTTCACTTAGGAGGAAGTAGAAAGAGTGATACTTACAACGAATCCATATAAGGCTCTTGGGCCAAATGGATTTAATGGGTTCTTCTGTTTTAAAAATATGGAGACTTGTGAAGGAGATAGTGGCTAAATGTGTGCTGAAATTCTTTGAAAGGGGATATCTGCTTAGGGAACTAAACAAGATTTACATCACTCTTGTGCCTAAAATGAAGAATCCAGAGAACTTTGATAAATTTAGGCCAATATCTTGTTGCAACCTAATATACAAGGTATGCTAATAGACTTAAAGCAATCTTGAGTTCCTTAGGCCCTGTTTGGCTGAGGGTTTCATAATAGAATGGGATGGAACGTAATAGACTTCCATCGTTTGGAAGGAGATTTTATAATAGAATGACATGGAAGAGGAAGGTTTCATGTTACGTTCTATTCTATCCTAAACAGTGAAAATAAGAAACTTCCGATTCAGGCGTTTTAGGGTAGAACGTAAACTAATAAATATATACTACCTAATATACCCTTAATCATTTTTCGTAATACCAATTATTTCTCCTTACCTTAACCAACACAATACATCTATTGTCGTATATACCAAAAAGGGCCTAACTAACACAATACATCCATTGTGTTGGGCGTTGGTAGTGAAGCGGAAGGTTTCATATTACGTTCTGTTCCATCCTAAATAGTGAAAATAAGAAACTTCTAATTCGAGAGTTTTAGGATAGAACGTAAACTAATAAATATATACTACCTAATATACCCTCAATCATTTTTCGTAATACCAATTATTTCTCCTTACCCTAACCAACACAATACATCCATTGACGTATATACCAAATAGGGCCTAACTAACACAATACATCCATTGTGTTAGGGGTTGGCAGTCATTGTATCAGGGGAAGAGCAAGTCACCAGAAACACCTTCAACGTTATCTCTTCCTCTTTTTGAAACCTTCCTTTTATCCTATTTATGTTCATTCTCGATTTTTTTTGAACAATATATGTCCGTTTCTTTTTGGGTGATTGATCTATAAATAGTCGTTTATGCATTTTGGGTGATAACACCAAAGTTTTATTATTATATGCATTTTGATTTGGGTGAGGAGATTGTAGTCACAATTCATAAATCCATAGAAGATTTAAAGTAAAGAGACGTAGTTCATGTTGAAAATTAATGTAACATAAACATAGTTTAACTTCAGCATTAAATGCGTAGGAAGAGTCACCAAATGATCCATGTTCAGAAAGCATAACCAAAACCAAAGAGCATGCATAAGGCATGTTAAGTACACTTTTATCTTATATATGAGTCATTGGTATTCCTAATTGTATGCCATTCGTCTGAGAGCACACTTTAGGTTAATGCCATAAGATGTTTTAGTATTATATTAATCAGGTCAAAGGACTAACATATGAATATCATCCAATACTGTTGTATACTCTTGCAGGTGCATTCAACATAATGTAATACAATGATCCACTCATTTTACCATATCTCACTCATTTTATATGTTGTGTTGTCTAAATTTAGGGTGTTTTTCAATCGTCGTTGTCTTCTTTGTTTTGTTATTACTTTGCTTGACATTTCAGTGGGGGAATGATTCACATGAAGCTTCCCTTATGTTGCTTCTTGTTGCTTTTATAACACCATATCTAAATGGACATATCTATGTCATATTTTTTATATTTTGATTTTTACAATCTAAAAACTACTCATAATTTTTTTTTTTATACATGAATGGTGAAGGTAATCGAATGACTAATCAAAAATAAAAATTGATTTGTATATATCAATTAACGCTTGTTCATGTTGCTTGTCTTGTGATCTATTGGTAGGTGTTACGTAAGAGACGTGTGAAAGACAAACTTCAAATACTTACACCATCAGAGAGATCACATTCAAGGGAGAGTATTATGCTAATAATTTTATTTCATTCCAATGGGAGAAATATAATTAGAATGTAGCCTAATCCATTTATCGAATTATGTGATTTATTAGCTGGAAAAGGTGTGCTTTGACCTACTGTAAATGCAACTGTTGAAAAACAAGTAGCAAAGTTTGTATACATATTAGGGCATAACGTTACCAATCGAGAGATTGTTTTCTTTTGGAGTCTATCTTAGGAAACTGTAAGTCGTCATTTTTATAGCGTTTTGAAAGCAATTATATAGCTAAAAGATATGTTTCTAAGGTAACCTGACATATTAGAAACCCCAACGGAAATATTGAACAGTAGTGGATTCTACCCATTTTTAAAAGTGATTTTCTTTTCTTAACTTAGTATAATTATATTAAACACACATAATATTTGTGAATAATATACTTCAATGTCAAGTTTATGTTGGTGCAATTGATTGTACATATATCTGTGTGAAAGTACCTGCTCGAGATGCTCTTAAATTTCGTGGGATAAAGGATTATCTAACAAAAAATATGATGTGTGCTTTTTCTTTTAATATGAAGTTCACGTACGTATTAGTTGGGTGGGAAGGAACAACATCTGATTCACGAATTATGAAAAGTGCACTAACCAAGCAATTCTCACTTAAAATTCCCCAAGGTA
Organism: Erythroxylum reticulatum; assembly: GCA_025504915.1. Lineage (NCBI taxonomy): Eukaryota > Viridiplantae > Streptophyta > Magnoliopsida > Malpighiales > Erythroxylaceae > Erythroxylum > Erythroxylum reticulatum. The sequence continues at coordinate 24,982 of JANSVA010193784.1, forward strand.
AAAATAGGACTCAAATCTTATTAACTAATAAATGTCATAAATTACATTTTGACATAGTTTTATTCATGATACGAAAAATACTATCTTGTTGATCTTGATTCATTTTGAGAAGTGGGCTTATTACACCATATAGAGGGGAACAATATCACTTGAAACAATATTCAAGGAATCCTCCATGAAATGCTTGTGAATTATTTAATCATTGACATTCATCATTGTGTAACGTTATCAAAAGGGCATTTGGTGTGTTGAAAAAATGGTTCCCAATTATAACATCCATCACAGAACCATCATATGGCATTCAAACTCAAAAAGAATATTATGACTTGTGTCATTCTGCACAATTTCTTAATTGGTGCACATCCAAATGATCCATTTCTTAATGAAAAGTACGATCGAGGGGAAAATGATGACCAAGATATGTATAAAAATGATGAAAAAGATGATGCACACAGTGGAGAAATTATAAGAGACAACATGGTTGCTCATATGTGGACTGATTACACTTTAGGATAAATATTGCCGCATCACAATAAATTTATGTTTTCCAATATTTTATATTGCTTTAAAAATATGTATTGGCTAAATATGAAACTATTTATTAGTGTTGTTAATGTTTTCACATGCAATTGTGTCTTTGTAATGTTTATTCATTATGCTTGCCTTTTATACTAGTTGGAAATATTTAAAGCTTCAATATCATCCTAAAGAGAGTCGTGCTTTTGGAATCAGGCTATGGATGATGCTTTGGTTGACGCATACTTGCACCAGCATCGACAAGGCAATTGTGTTAGTGGGACTTTCATAACACATGCACTTAATACAATTGAAGCTAAATTAAAGGAAAAATTTCCAGATAAATGAATCGATAAGGAAAAAATAAAAAATTAGAACAAGATTATTAACAACAATTGGAGTAAGTGTTTTGTTTTATTTTCAAATGGAGGTAGTGGATTTGTATAGAGTCCATTAAAAAATATGTGGACTGTTGAGCCAAAAGTGTGGGAGACCTTGATCCAGGTGAACTTTTTTATTATTTTATTAGAAGAAAATATGATATATGTTGTGATTTGGTTGATTCATTAACTTATTTTTATAACAGGCTAAACTAGAAGCTGCTGAGTGGAGATAGAAGCCTTTTCATAACTACCAGAAGATGGTACAGATTTACGGACGTGATAGAGCAACTGACGAGCATGCTGAAACAACACAAGAGATAAGAGGGTGCACCATTTCTGTCTATAGTGGGTTTTCCAATACCATGGATGAAAATGATGACATGTTGACTCACAATAACCTAAGTTTTGAAGACAATGTAATAATGGATGGTGATCGCATTGAATCTTTAATGGGAATGCCACCTTATTTACAAAATGCAAATACAAGAACATCAAGGAAAAGGAAAAATAGGACAAACGATGATGAAGATGTAATCAAAGATGGCCTTCAGACAGTTGCAGAAGCTATTATAAAATCTACTTCACTGTTAGTTAAACCGCTTCCCATTTTATAAAAACTATATAATCATTTGATAAAGTTAGGATTGGAAGGATCAAAATTGTATGAACGTTATCTTTTCCTTGTTCGTAGGCCTAATGAAGTAAGGTGTAATACCCCACTCTCATAAAACCCATACGTGACATCCTCAGTGATGTCCGAGAACTTGCCCCGCAAGGGTGGCATGCTAGATCAGTCAATTAGTCAAACATTCAAAACTCAACACAAAATTTTCAAAAATATCACACTCATATGTGGAAGCCATTAATCAAATTCGGGCCTATACTTTTATTCATAAACCTTTTCAATTTACAAAGGTTATAATCATTTCACAAATCATCCGAATTTCATTAATCAATAGGGCCCATTATAGATATAAAACATTATAATCATAATGTCATTACAATATAAATGCATTCGCATACACATTGTACAATAATTTCGAAATACATTCTTTAATGAAAAAATTAATGGAAAATTCTATGCAGGCGTAAACTGATCCAGATCTCTATCTTTTACTTGAATGCAGTGGCTATACTCCCGTTTACCCAATAGGATAACTCTTCTGAGCCTGAAAATATTGCAAATTTTGGATGAGTTTTGCAAACTCAATGAGTAACCATCCTCGATGGCTCACTCAATCACATAACACATCATATCATATTTTCGCATAATTTATATCACTTCATTTAGCATATAGCATCACATTTAGAGTAGTCAAATCGATCATTTCAATCATAAAAAATACACATATCACTTATAATGCAATGCATATGAGACTCACTTTTATTTATTACTTTGTTGTGACCGAGTGCCTATTTACTAGCTCATATCCCTTAGTGGATACCTAGCTATATCAGATAATGTCCCGTATCCCTTAGTGGATACCAAGTACATTCATAATTGAGCCCGAGGCTCTTTTTCACTTTCTAAGTTTTAAGCTCTTTTTCGATGGCTACTCCGGTCACAATTGCCTTTATCTTTCATGCATTCATGTAATGAAATGCATCACATTCACATAATTTCAATTTATCATGTGCTTTCCGATTCACATTCAATTTCATATTCATCTTTGGACCTTGGTTTGACATTCAAAAATTAAGTTGAGAAAACACATATTTCTTTCATATTCATATATAAGGAGTACTTCAATGTTCTCACATATATCCAGCTCCTTGGACATTCAATGTCTGGAATCAGCATATTCACATAGATCATATTCACTTTGCATAATAATCATATAAAAAATCATTCAATGCAGAAATTGAAATTAGAACAAACAAT
>JANSVA010194090.1:0-27759 GCA_025504915.1 Erythroxylum reticulatum
TTATGCTTTATGACTTTGTAAGTTAACTTTTGACTATCTGGTGTTTATAAATGATTTTATGTATGAATTTTCAATACGACTGTTGAAATTGGCTTGAGTGGACTAGAAAGTCCTGAAGTTGTGGTTGGATGTGAATATACAAGTGTGTTTAAAATCATTTGCAGGTTTTGGGATTTTTAAAATATAGTCGTTGTGCTGCCAAATTTTTTTTTAGAAAAAAGAAAAAAGGATATTTCGGTTAGCCTTGCATAGTCGGATTAAGGATACTACAAATGTCCTTAGCCTGAGTTTGTGGCGGTTGTCATGAGCCTAATGTGGTACCGGGTCGTCACATATTAAACATAATTTCCAATATATCAACAACTATGAAATAATAACTTCCTCATCAAGTGTAATTGAAGTACATAAAGCCTAATTAAACAAAAACTTCAAGTATGACTATTGAATCTCTTTTTTCGTTCAATAGATTGTTTAATTAATTAATACTAAAGCATAATGAGAACATAATATGATAGGACCTCCCTTGTGAGATCCCACATCGGTTGGAGAGGAGAACGAAGTATGCCTTATAAGGGTATGGATACCTCTCCCCCTTAGACCCGTTTTCCTAGGGGGAAGAGTAAAACCGTAAGGGTCTTAGATAATATCTATGGGCGGGTGGTCTGGGCTGTTACAAATGATATCAAAGCCGATTTTTGACCTATTATACCAACAAGGACGCTGGGCCCTAAGGGGATGGATATTGTGAGATCCCATATCGGTTGGAGAGGAGACGAAGTACACCTTATAAGGGTATGGATACCTCTCCCCCATAGATGTGCCTTTTCAGGTGTGAGAAGAGCAAAACCGTGAGGGTCTTGGCTCGAGGGGCAACTCAAAGTCGACAATATCTATGGGCGGGTGGTCTAGGCTGTTATATCCCTCCTCTGAGAATTATTCAATTAGTGGCTTCTAACTATATGGATATAACCTAGATTAGGATGAAGTTTACAATTATATATATTAGAAAATAAAAGAATTAAAAAACAAAGTTTAAAGCTACTTCATTTTTGTATTTATCCATTTAAAAGATTAACATCTACAGGCTAAGGATCACAAATATTAAATGATCTAAAAATCTACTTCAAATATTGACTATGCCAACATATAGCCAAATTTCTACTTCAAGAGCATCCAACCATTAAACTCCTAAAAAAAAACACTAAGAGTGAATAAAAGAGACAATATAAAGTAAAGCAAAATCACCCAACATTAAACCAATGCAACCTATTTCTATTAGTATCATCATCAAAGCTTCATCTTGCCACTGACATTCCTTATTCATACACATTATATCCTCAAAGAAACCATAATTAACCACATCCTTTATGTTCTCTTTCCAACAAAAACTTTAACAAATTTGTTCTCTCAACTAAAAAGTGAAACTTTTACAGAACCATCAAATGTTACATAAGCTAAAAATGTTGATAAGATAGTAAATTTAAATAAATAAAGTTTATTTTCACACAAATACATTTTTTTCAAACAAGAGGAATTTCATCAAACACCTTATATGCATCAAAAAATCATACCAACATCATAACTAAATTCAGATTTTGTCCCTTCTATCACTAACATTTCTACCTTAAATGTTCTTATCCATTCACAAAAAACCAAAACATACCAAACAAATCAAAGACACAAACAAATCAAATAAATAAAAAAAACAACCATGAAATGTATACCTCAACAAAAATGCAACAATGGTCGGAGAGGAGGACAAGTTTTCAACGCAACACGAAATGACGATAACATCGATGGAAGACAACAAATAGGAGAAGAGAAATCACTGAAGGAGAAGACGCAACAAGGAGGAAGAAGAAAGAAGGAGCTACGGTGGGAAGGGGGAGGGTCCTTCGAGTCTATTTTAATGTAAAAAATGATGTCATTTGGTGTTAAAAACGACGTCGTTTTCTTTAAGTTAATAACATTCAAACGGAAGCAGAGGGTGATGTATAGGTTGAAAATTTACTGACGGTAACATTCCATCGGCAAACTCAAAATTTTATTATTTCGCCAACAATTCCTACCTTATTTACTGATCGGAATGTTTTCCGTCTTTACATTTCATCGCAAATTGATATGCCTCATTTTTAGCGATGGATATTACTTTTGTATCTAAACAAAATTTTTTCCGTTAACTTTTTCGACGGAAAAATAAAAACTATCGGTAATTTGCAATAGTTTGTTTTCCGTCGTTAATTTTGTATCGCCAATTCCTTATTTTCTTGTAGTGACAAAAAGTTCATTACTAATTTTCAACCCATAGAAAAATAAGTCAGACAAGAATATTTTGAGATGAAGTGTCGCTCTCTGGACATAAGAGATTTACAGAAACATTTTTAGCATATAAAGGAACGCTATTATCTTATTTAAGGATTAAAATAACATAGAAGATATACCTAAAATAATGTCAAGGGATGTAAAAGGAAAATTTAGTCTTTGATTAATTTCTAAAAAACAAAGTTTTAAAAAATTCTAATGAAATCGTAAGTGAAAGAAAAGGAAAATATTGGACTTATCAAAAAAGGGATAAACTTATTAGCTAAAGGAAAGGATCATAATTTCATAAAAAATGTGGCCTTTCATTTTAAAATTTTGAATTAATTATCAAAGTAAAGAAACTTTTAAAGCTAAATAAAGGCATTTGTCTAATAAATTTTAAAAAATTCAAAGAGGATAAAATAAATGATTAGGGGATATAAAAAACATTAACCTAAACTATAAATGTTAAGTGCTTAAATAAGGATGTTAGCTTGGTACGAATTTGACTTGATCTAGTTTAAAATTAATGGTTCATGTCTAAGTCGATTAAACTTTTGGGTTATATTCTAGTTTAGAGGATGGCCTGAGGCACAACATGATTTTGGAAATATTTTTTTAAGTGACATCGTTTTAGGCAACTTCAATAAACTCAAGTTGCATCTTAAAGGGATCAAATAGTCGCAAAGACAGGTCTGGCTCATTGTTATACCTATGTTTAAAGAAAGAAAGCCTATATTTTTATACTTTATTGAAAAATGGAGAGACCCAAAATTTTTCAATGAGCGTAAAGGCTTCATGCTACTAAGAGGCTTAAACTTAAATGATAACAATATTGAAAGAAAACTTTCTTAACAAGCTTACGATCCTGAAATGAAAAAATTAACAAAAATAAGAAGATATTCTTGATTGGTTTGTAGGCTTAAACTAGGAATAATTAACACAAATAAGAAGAAAACAATCTTAATAGATAGCCAAAACTAAGTTTCTGATTAACAAAATCTAAATTTTTATTTGTGATGAGTTTTACTTAATATTTATTCTTATTAAATTTGATTGAGATCTCTCCCTCACCATTCAAACTCTTAGTAAATTACATATAGACATAAACAAAACAAAAACTTAAATCTCTTTTTGGGCTAGTTTTAGGGTTTAGGATATAGTCCTTTTGATTTAATTCGATTGTTCAATTAATTTTAAAACCATTATTCAGGATGATGTCCTTTTGAATTAGGGCTCAAATGAGTATGTTCTAATATGCATTCTAAAAAAATGGTCTAAATTATTTGATACCTAATATATATGTTTACATTTTGTCTATGTAAACAAACAAAACAATGACTAACAACAAGAAACAAGACCAACCTACCCTCCTGTCATAACAACCACTTTTTTTAGCCAAAATAATTTAAAGCTTTCTGTAACAAATAAAATGTTAAATTTGATCTAAACCTATCTTCACCCAAAAAATAAAATAATTAACTGACATGTAACTCGAATAGAACAAACACAAAAAAAGAAAAAGCAAATAGCATATACCTTAAATGGATCATAAACAAATTTGATGAAAAAATATAAACATTTTTAGAAACTAAAAAAATACAAACCTTGACTGGACTACATTCTTAATTCCTAAAATTATGAAATCTTTAGTATCTACAAATTTGATTCAGTAAATAAAAACAAAATATTTAAAATCATAAGATTAATAAGGTAATACAAAATTTAATTAAAAAATAAAACAAGCATAGACTCAAATATCTTCCCTAATAAAAACCTAAACTTGTAGTGCATAATATGGTACTAAAGCACCTAAGAATTTTTAGGAAGTATGAAATGAATTAAAAAAAGTGAAAAAAGAGGTCTAGAATGTAAGAGACAACATTTTACCCTAAGTTCTTTGAGGAATACGCTCATAAGACTTCCTAAGACTCTGAGGCTTCCCAAATTCCTAACAAATGACCTTAAGTGATTTTCCTTCATATAAACAACTTTATTTTTATATGAAATTTGATGTTGATAGATATCAACTACTGTCCTCTTCTTTCTATTGCCACCTTCTACCTCTTAAGAGTATATAACGACAATTTTTAGTAGTCTCATGCCTGATCATGAGACTACTTGTTGAACTTCCACTGGTGCATTATTCTAAGTTAATTTATCAATAATAAGAACCCCCTAATTCTTATTAGATATGCTTCGTCCATAAGATGCTCACTTAGGGACTTCTTACTTTAACTATTCCAAGAGTATCTACTAGTTAAACCTCATCCAATAGTCTCCCTATATAGCTTATCTCCTTCATTATCAATTATTATTACCTAGTTTCCAACTAAATTTGGAATGAATAGGATAGTGCAGGTGGTAAGTATTAATATAAATATAATGCTTTAACCATAAATGTTTCTCCATCTTTCAAAAAACTTGTATGGGAATCATCTTTAGGGGGACTTATGACTGTATCAAAGAATTATACCATCTATGTGTAGCTACTGTTATTGATCTGTCAAGCTTACCCAATGGCTATATGGAGCCCTTTCTTTATGATACTTTTGACCTTGTCCTAGTTCAAGTTGAAATTCTTTACTAGAAGTACAAAAAAGGGTAGGTAAGGCCTCAAGGTTGTTATGTCAATATGCCAGTACACAAAATGAGGTTAGGGTCTAGCAATTATACCATTATGTTCAAAAAATACCTTTAAATAGTATGCATTATAGACCATCCACATGAAAATTAAGTCTTATTCTCTTAAAGCTTTTGCTTTCCTTATTGCCTCCTTTGTCGAGCCTTTCTTTTAATGGTTGAGAGAACCATTCCCTTATAAGTAGAAAAAGGAAAAAATATTAGACAATTACAAGAAAAATGAAATATAATAAATATTAAGAAAAGATATATTGCCTCACCATTTTGAGCTTCATAAAAGGAGATTTAAGAAATAAAACTTTTAATTGAGAGTGAAGAAGAAAAAGAATCTAGGTTTAAAGAGAGACTTTGGATAAAGAGAATGGGGTTCAATAAATTTCTACAAATTGGTAAAATTCTAGGTTTGGAATTCCTGATTTTAAAGAGTATGTAACTAAAATCTAGAAGATCTTCAATATAGTGGTTCTAATAATTTTATTAAATTTTGATGGCGATGTTCAATAACAACTGTTAAAATATAAAGAGAAGGTAGAGAAAATCAAACTTAAATAAAGAGAGAGAGTTGCATTGCCTTCAAAAAGGAAAGAAAGGATATATAAACTAAGAACTAGACAACTAAGCTTGAAACACTATGTTTTAGGAAAAAGAATAGTTGGATTCAAAGAAAGGTTGTCGTTTGACTCAAAATTAAGTAACCAATCTAAATCATGGTAAAGTGTGACTTAAGGTAATCTCAATTGTTTATTTTTTATTTAGGGACTGGAATTTAAACATAGAACAAACGATAAAGATAAAAGTGGTTTAAGATAATGATCAAGATCATCTAGTTGCAATTTATATAACTATAACTTTGGAGGTGTTTGGTTTAGTTTGAATAGAAGATGGAGATGGCACCATTCAAAGAGATAATTGGTGATCAAAATTTATCAATCCATATGAAAGGGGGAAAAAAACCTACCATTTTTGGCCATATGGAAAGTAAAATAGATGAATTTTGTTTATCTAAAGAATCAAAAAGAGGTTAATTTTGAGACATCTATTGACACGCATCCAACGAACTAGAATTGTCAATCCATGTCAAAATGTAAACAAAAATATCAAAATAAAATATGATAAAATTGGGTGTTTGCGTACAATTTTCTCCCTTAGTGCATTCATGTCACTAAATGCCCCTCATACTTATAAATAGACTATTGATGCTTGGACAAGTGGGGGACTTATTTGAGACCTCTTACTAATATAAATCATATTTATGTAAGAAGAAAACTTTTGGGACTAAGTGAATGATACCACTTTATTATACCTCTATAAAGTAAACCAAAGACAAAATTTAACATCAAAGTGTATACATCAGGGTAACCTCTGACACTATTTCATGGGATTGCGTAAGCTACTAGCATAAGGATACGTTAGGTTTATAGTCATATTAGAAGACAATTCAATTAAAGAATACTACGTATTTGGACATATATTATTAGCCTTGTCTATGAGAATCTAAGCAAGAAGTCATAAATTAAGATAAGGAAATGACTCCATTTGTAGCTCATAATGTCATATATTGTTAGTAGGTAATAATGTTTGAGTTGAAAATGAAGGGGTCACCTACTAAAGGTTAGTCAATAAGATGTTCAAACCTCTTTGAAAAAGTGTAAAAGAATAAAATGTTAACATGATTTTAAGATTAAGGGAAATAGGGGGATCATTTTGTAGAATTAAAGAAGTACTTTGAAAATGTGCATGGATACAAGGTGAAACTCAATGTGTAAAAGACTGTTATTATGCTTTTAATAATAATGTTCCTCAGGTTGTTGGTAACTAAGAATATAATAGAAGTTAATATTGAGAAGATAGAAGTGATTTAGATAATTACAGTACCATGCTCTATTAAAGAAATTCAAAGGTTCATGGGAAGAATAACAAGTTTCTTCTCATTTCTATACAGGTCAGTTGACTATTATCTATCTTTCTTTGACATGTTTAAAAGATGAAGAGCTTTAGTTAACAATTAAAATGTCATTAAACTTACAAATAACACAAAGCTATCTTACTAAAGCCTCTATTACTATTTACCCTCTCCTTAAAGAGCCCTTATTCCTCTATTTAAGTCATCTTAGATTGAGTTGTTAGTTCAATTTTTATAAAGAAGGAATAGAGCAAAAAAAGTTTATTTATTATAGTAGTAAAATCCTTAGAGGAGCCAATGAAAGATATATAAAGTTAAAGATAATAACTTTAGCTCTTATTGTCTCTTCTATAAAGTTCACATCATACTTTTAGGCTTATATGTACGGTTGTCATAAAGCTGACCCTCCATTATCCCTGGTACAATCTTGGCTCTACTTGGTAACTTGTTAAATGATCCATATAATTCCAGGAATTTAATTTGCGCCTAGTATGACTTTCAAATTCCAATTAATTGTTAACTTTTGAATGAATGCATATATAGATAAATGGATTAGGTATAAGAACTTGATCCTTAAATAATATGGATAATGTTCATTGATGGGTCTTATGATGTTGAAGATAGTAGGGTAGGAGTTATGATCAAAGGGCCTTTTAAGCTTAAGATCAATTACATGCAAAAGCAAAATCTTAAAGCCTCTAATAATGAGTCAGAGTAAATGGAATTGTTATCTAGGATTAGGTTGGTGTACCATCTTTAACCAAAAATTGTATGAGTATACTTTAACTTCCAACTAGTAATGATCTAAGTGTTTGGAACCTTTAAGGCCAATAAAAAGAGTATGTGAAAGTATTAAGTGAAATATCTTTAAATTTACTAACCTAAGAGCTTGTGCTTTTATTTAATCCCCTGGAGAGACAAATCAATGGAAGATTAATTACCTAAATGTGGAGCATAAAGAGATTAACAAGGAGGAATATTTTTGAAAGTTAGATTTAAACCTATATACCTAGATTTCCCAGGCTAATAGTTTAAATCACAAATTAACATTTCTCAAAATGTCTACATTAGCTCTTATAATTATCTATAGTATTATACTACACCTTAACATTTTCAAAATAATGCAAGTAATATCTTAAATCCTAACAAAGGTTTCAATCAACTTTTTATAACTTGGTTATTAAGGTATCATATATGATATCATAGTTGGACAATCTAGACCTACTAGAAGCTAACATAGTTTTTTTTTTAAATTTCAAGCAATGATCAAAGAGACAATTTACACCTTCCCATCTTATAAAAGGTCTAAATAAGCTCATATAATTATCTATGACACCACTTTTTACCCTATTCAAGTTGCGATGAGTATTTTTTATTAATGTTATAATACAAACCATTATCAAAGAAAACAATAGGAGCTTATTCGGACCTGTTTTGAAATGTTGAGGAGTAAATAACACTTTTTCCCAAAGTTTTAGATTAATCATGTTCAACAAAGGATGGTATATAAATCATAATTACCCAGTAACACCAAAGAAGTAAGGATTCAATATAAAGCTATAAGGTATATATAGATTAGTGAAATTTTTTATTATAAATCTTTTCCTTTGCCTTATTAACAATTTATGGCATCGTTTGAAGTAACAAATAGAATTATCTTACATGGTCTATGATCAAGGGTAGAAAAATTTGTAAGGCATTTGGGTAAACTATACCTAATCTATTTCATAAGTATATCATACCTCACCCATAACTTTGATAGGAGAATCATCTTCTAGTTTAGCCTCTAGAGTGGAACTATTGGTTCTAATAGAGCTTAATTGAAAATTTGAGAGTGTATAATTTTCAATAGGAAGCAAATAAAGAACATTCAAGTACATTGTTTCTATGAAAAATATAGTGTATCAAGAAAAAGTAAGAGACTATAATGATAAAAGCACTTGAATGTAAGACCTAAAAGAAAGAAACCTAGTCCTAAGGAAAATAGACGTTTTCAAAAGAGCAAAGGCCAGAGTGAAACTTATCTTAAATAGTATGATCCATTCATTTTGATGAAGGTTGTTCGGACACAAACTTATAAATTTTCATTTCATAATAGAAGAGAAATGCTTAGAATATGGAATGTAAAACATTTACCACTATTATTAGTAAAGGATATTTCCTTTACATATTCATATATTCTTTATGGTTATTGTTGTTCATCATTAAAGACAATAATTATGCAACAAAGGTATTTTTTAAAAGAAAAAACCATATGAAAAATGTAGATCTACCTTTATGATGATTACATAAGAAAGAGTTTTTGCTAAAGGTAAAAGGTGTATGCAACAAAGATATTTTATCAAAGGCAAAATGCGTATACAAAGACAAACAAACCTTTATGAAAATCATGCAACAAAGATATCCTGATAAAGGTAAAACTTCCATGAAAAAAAAATAAAAATTTCTAAATATAAAATTCATGGCCAAAGACACATATTTGTTTTTATGAGAATCACTTAATAAAGACATTTTTCTAAAATTAAAATGTAGATATAGATCCACCTTTACCATAATCATATAACAAAACTATTTTGTTAAAGGCAAAACAAATACACATGGCTTAAGGCAATTTCGTGACTAGTTATCTTATAAAGACAAAATGCACGAATAAATTTAGATTGACTATATATGATGATATTAGGTATTGTTAAGGCAAATCATGCAAGATAAAATGCAGGCTTGGCTTATGCCTTAATTATGCATCAAAACGTTAAGATGAAACACATCAAAACAAATATTTATCATTAATTACTTCATTAAAAATGATAAAAGGCTAATCATGTAGCATGTGGAAATTTATTAAAATAAAATGCATGAAAAAGATAAGGACAAGTTAGGCAAAAGAAAACTTAAATTACTATTCAAGATTGAAGGCCAGTAATTATATTGGAAAACATAAGTATTGTAGCTTTAGTTGATTAGAGGGACGCTAATAGCTTAAAATAACTAAACCCATATAGCCCAAACAACCACTAATTTATCCTAAAAATGGAAGCCTAATAAATGAAAAATTAGGAATATGGGAAGAAATATGCTAAATCTATGGAAGTTCGGAATGTATAAGTTGAGAAAATGATGAAAGGTAGTTAACAGAAACATGCCCAAGGTGGTTGGAAGTTAAGTAGTTATAAGAAATACAAGATATGGAAGTTAAGGAGATAGTGGTAGATAGTTAGCTAAAATATGAGGAAATGGGTAGTTACAGCAAAAAAAAATTTAGGGATAAAGGATTATAAATTCACTAGCATATAAACAACAATAAAGATAGCTCTCATAGAACAACACAGTCATACTAAAATAAAAATCAATCTCCAGAGAGAACAATCAACCTATTTAAGAAGCATCTTGATATTTTCAAGCTTTCTTTACTTTAGGAATTCACCATTGTTATATCGAATTCTCTTTTATATTTTATGATTCCCTTTTTAAAAAATTAATAACTTTCTTTATTTCAAATTTTGTTTAATAATATCTTACCATTTTGGCATATTAGAATTCCATTTTTCAAGTTTTTAAAGGCCCACCTATATAGTTAATAAAAAGTCAAGTATAAATTTTAGGAGAATTCCTCCACAACACCCTCAAATTCCAAACTAATACGAAATAATATGGCAAACCTAATGGGACAACGATGTCAAGAACACATAATAGAAAATAAATCATTTTTTTCTCTAGCTTTATAGTAAGAAGTCCTTACAAACGTAGGAAATGAAGGCTTTGTATCTTAGATAGAAAAAAAAATTGAGAAGGCAGTCTCACCTTCTAGGCTGCACTCTTTCGAATTATCAGTATGGACAACCTATAATTATGGTACCATCACGAGTGCCACTATTCTAACATTGGCAGCAAGTATAACATCCAAAGAATTTGACACCCTTAACTCAAACCAAAAAAATTGCTTCAGTGACATACATCCACTAAAAAAATGCCTTAAAGAAAGGCATCCTGTGTGAAACCTATTTTCTCTAAAGAAATTACTATAGATCCTAACAAAAAAAACGGAACGGTAAAAATCATTAGTGAAAAGCGAGAGAAGAAAAAATTGAATCCTAAATTTTATAGGAAGTTAGCTCTCTTTGAGAGCCAAAAAGAGTATTCTAATGAGTTCATTACAATTGGGGGACATTCCTATTCAAGTTTCATAAATTGTTTCTTCCATAAAGCTCCTAGTGTCATTTTGAAAATCTAATGCAAAGAGGGAGGAAACCCCTCCCAAGAAAGGAGAATGGAGGGTTTTAGTATTGGCAAAAGGACCAAGAATTCTCGAGAAGGTGGTATTAGAAAAGCTAGTTAATATTATGAAACAACGTATAAGATCTTTTTATATTATAACCTATATTAATGGAAGACCAATTTCAAGAATATGGTGGATATTGTGTTAATAGAAACATTATACTAACTAAAATGATGATAAATTTAAGAAAAGACAATGATAACTTGATCCCAACTAAAGTATACATTGCTGCAATCAATGTTGAAATTATTAGGGTATGAGGAATTCTCTTCGTAAATATTAAATTGGGAGGTAAGAATTTGTTAACTTCATTCTTTGTTATTGACACATGTGCCAGCTACCAAGTCTTATTAGGGTGAGATTAAATTTATTCCAATTTTTTCTTTATGTTGGCTCTCCTTCAACTTTTACTTCTATAAAAAATAGATTAAGTAGAAATCATATGGAGCCATTCCATACTAAATTTGATGTGATGGATGCAAAATTTTATAGGGATCATGTAAGGTCTGTGCAAATTCGAAAGTCATTTTGGTGAAAAGAAAGAAAACAAAAGATGAAAATAGAGGCTGAAAAATTCATTATAGAGGAACTTAATGAATAAATTCTCATAAAAAGAATTGGCAGTAGTTATAGCCACATAAATCAAATATCAAATGCAACAATTCTTAGAGATTTCAAAATACATAAATGGATATGATAATGCAGAACTGATTTACAGAAAAAATGGAGGAACTAAAAATGATTGACGATGGGATCCAAGAGTTGAAATTCACTCTTGAGAAGTTTGATGATTTTGAGGGTCAGAATCCAGATTCGTTAGAAGAAGTGAATTTGGAAAATTCACGAGAATTTTGTAAAGTCTTTACTAATGAAGACTTATAGTAAAATATTAAGTTGGAACTAGTAGAACTCTTGAAAATTTTTGAAAGCTTGTTTTGCTTGGGACTATATTGAGATGTCATAATTGAGTATAACGCTGGTAGAATACAGACTTCTGATAAAATCAAAATTCTGCCCTCATCGTCAATCTCCAAAACGGTGGTTAAAAGAAGTTAAGTTGAAGGTCAAATAAGAAATTAAAAAATTAAGGTTGGTTTATTAGACCAACTAGATATATTGAATGGATGGATAATGTCGTGCTTATAGTTAAGAAGAATGAAAAAAGGAATTTTTGTAAACTTTAGAGATAGAAATGTAGCAACTCTTAATGATGTATTATAATGCCAATTATAGATTTTTTAATAGATGTGATTCTTGCACATTTTTTGTTTTGGATTATTTTTTGGGTTATAACCAAATTTTTATAGATGAAAATGATATTTCTAAAACAACTTTTAGATATACGAGATTGATTGGGACATTTTTAGTTGGTTTTAATTCCTTTTGTTCTAAATAATGTAGGAGCCACATATCAGAGTGCCATGAATGCCATTTTTCATGATTTGATAGGGAGTACATTGGAAGTTTAAATAGATGGTATAGTTATAAAATAAAAGAAGAATGCATATTATATTCAAGATTTACAAGAAGCCTTTTGTCAGATAAGAATTCATAAATTAAAGTTGAATCCTCTAAAGTGGATTTTTAAAGTGAAAACAAGGAACATCTTAGGTTTTAAAGTTTACAATAGAGTAATTAAATTGGATAAGAATAATGCAAAATCCATTCTCGAAGTAAAACCACTTTATAGTAAGAAGGAGCTTTAGAAGTTTTCAGGCTAGGTAAATTGCATGAGAAGATTTGTTACTAATATACCAAGACAAGGAATCTTATTAAAATTTTATATGTTTATTGTAGAAGAATTTATTGGATGTTCTTTGGTCTAGAGTAATAATGCTAGTCATGAACAAGTTATTTATCATGTAAGCATAATTCTTATGCCAACAGAAAATAAGTATTTACCTATCATTAAGTCATGTCTGGCGTTGTATTTCACTTGTTCAAAATTAAGGCATTAATTTTCACAAATAAAATCTTGTGATTTCACATACTGATGCTAATAAAATACATGTTAAATAAGTCGATCCTCTCAAGAAATATTAGGAAGTGAGTCGTGGCTCTTATAGACTTCAAATTGATATATTATCCTCAGAAATTTATACAGGTCAAACACTAGCTGACTTTTTAGTAAGCTAATATTTCAATTAAAGTATAAGAGAATGAGGAACATTTAGTTCTCAATTATGAGAAGAAGTTATGGGAATTGAAATTTGATGGGTCTACTACAGAGAAGTCTATTGGTGTTAGAGTAATCATAATTACACCAAATAGAGCTAAACTATTCTAACCTTTAAAATAGACTTCCTATGTACCAATAGTTAAGCAAAATATAAAAACTTTTTAATTAGACTAGAACTTCTATTTAATCTTGGAGTGAAAGAAGTTCTAATCAATAGAGATTCACAATTAGTGTTACGTCAAATGGCAAGGGAATATAAGTGTGTAAGTTTAGGTTTATACCTTATTATAATGTTGCTGTCTAATTACTAGAATTCTTTGATAATATAGAATTTTAATATATTCCCTAAGGTGAAATTTGAGAGACAAATGAAATTTCATATATGATATTTGGGTTAAAAAATTTTGAAGACTTGATCCATAAGTGTATCATGGTAAAATGAAGGTCTTACCCATCCATTTATAGAAAAAGAATTTCACTATAATTTTTTAATATTGATAAAAAAGTCACTCATGATTGGAAGTGCAAGATATGGAAGTTAAGGAGATAGTGGCAAGTTGTTAGCTAAATTGTAAGGAAGTGAACAGTAAAAAACTGTTTAAGGATGAGAGGACTATAAATTCACCAACACTTGGACAATAAAGGAGACAACTCTCCCAAGCCAACACATTCACAATATAAAAAAAACAATCTCTAGAAAGAACAATCAACTTATTTCAAACACATCTTGATATTTTTCCTGTAACAGCCCAGATCACCCGCTCACAGATATTATCCACTTTGGGCCTTGACCCAACCAAGCCCTTACGGTTTTGCTTTTCTCGAGGATTTCCCAAAAGGTCACCCATCTTAGTACTACTCTTACCCAAGCATATTTAACCTCGAAGTTCTGATGGGATCCAGTACATTAGGCCATGGAAAACGCATCTGTAAAGGAGAGGTATCCGTATCTTTATAAGGCATACTTCATTCCCCTCTCCAACTGATGTGGGATCTCACACTCTCCACCCCCTTAGGGCCTAACCCTCTTTTAGGGGTTCTAATACCACCTGTAACAGCTCAGATCACCCGCTCATAGATATTGTCCACTTTGGGCCTTGCCTCAACCAAGCCCTCACAGTTTTGCTTTTCCTGAGGCCTTTCCAGGAGGTCACCCATCCTAGTACTACTCTCACCCAAGCACATTTAACCTCGGAGTTTTAATGGGATCCGGTGCATTAGGCCATAGAAAACACGTCTGTAAGGATGAGGTATCTATACCCTTATAAGGCGTACTTCGTTCCCCTCTCCAACCGATGTGAGATCTCATACTCTCCACCCCCTTAGGGCCCAACCCTCTTTTGGGGTCCAGCCTAGCTGGCATAATGATTCAGGTACCTTCTCTGATACCACCTGAACAACCCAAATCACCTGCTCACAGATATTGTCCGCTTTGGGCCTTGGCCCAGCCAAGCGCTCACGGTTTTGCTTTTCTCGAGGCCTTCCCAAAAAGTCACCCATCCTAGTACTACTCTCACCCAAGCACATTTAACCTCAGAGTTCTGATGGGATCTGATACATTAGGCCATGGAAAACGCATCTATAAGGGACAAATATCCATACCCTTATAAGGCGTACTTCGTTCCCCTCTCCAACCGATATGGGATCTCACATTTTCAACTTTATTTACTTTTCAAATTCACTTTTGTTATATCGAATTATCTTTTGTAATTTATGATTCCTTTTTACAACAATTAATTACTTTATTTGTTTCATATTTCATTTTAGCATATCTTAGCATTTTGATAGCTTAGAATTCTATTTTTTAAGTTTTCCAAAGCCCAATTATATTATCCATAAGAATTTAGGTATATATTATAGGAGAATTCCTCCATGGTATGCCAAATTATAAATTAACACCAAATAAGGGACAATTACAAAAATAGACTGAAAAATTAATGGTTTAAAGTATCATTTTAAACGAGTTGCCTCAAAACTTGAAGATCTTTTAAGCTTAGACTTTTTGACTTTAAAAACTTTTAGGTTCTTTAAGATGGAGAAAAAGTCATCGGGTATATTCTCATGTATAGGGGTGACCAAATTGTTAAAAATCAAGTCATTGATCATTAGGCTTGGATGTTTTGAATTTATAAGCTTCTTACACTATTTGAACCTCTTAACAAAATATATAGCCATATTATTGGAATTCTAAGTCTCAAAAGGCTTGAACTTTAAGAATTAGTGGCACACATCCATCCTATACTCTTTTCCAGTGAAACATTCACTCCATTTATAAGCTTTTAGGTCTAGTTTTGTTCTAGTTTATAGTCAAACTATAAACCTTGCCCACTAAGGGCCTCTAAGCCTTTCTTGTATGTCCCAAGCTTTTCTCTTAACTCCTTCACATTTTTAAAGTTCTTTGGTTATGTCTACATGAGCCTTATTACTATAGACCTCTAAGCAATATGAGGTAGCAAAAAATTGTACATAACATTTAAAATTTTGAGTTTATTAGTTTCCACTTGTCCTCATGAAAAACCACGCCTTTGCATATTTTCACTATGATTATAGCTTTACCAAAGAAAGCACCTCCACCTTAGGATTTATCCTCTTTCTCTTTCTCTAGTGTGCCTTAAGCAAATTCCTCACTTCCAACAAACTCTTCTACACCCAAAGGCCAAGCTTTATTGACATCAATTACCAATTAACCCAATTCTATTTAAGGTAAACCCTAATCTCCCTATTTTGGAAATTTTGAAAAACTCTTGAATTCCTTTTCAAATTATTGATAAATTGGAGTTATCTACATTATATATGATTTTAATCTCATAAAATCGTCTATCTATTGAATTAAATTGGATTTTGGTGAGTTAGGTTTCAAAATTGGGGATTTTTTAATTTTTGTATATCCTCAACTATTTTTTAAGAGTAAGAGTTCATTAATAAAATTAAAGGCTTCCTTAAGATTTTGTATATCTCAATTGCATTGGATTGTGTAATTTTTATTTGAATTTAAGTATTCAGGATTTTTTTCCTAATAAAATTTAGGAATTTAATAAATTAATGATCATATGCATTTTTGTGAAATTGATGATTTAATAATTCACTAAGAATATTTTTAGCTATTTATACATTTATTTTGATTAAAATTTATCAATGCAATTGAGTAATTTCAACTTATTCCCTTTTAAAAGAAATTGGGAATTAAAAAAATCACACAGTATGAGGCCATATTCATCAAATTAAACTTATTACTTTTCTTAATATTGATTTCATGCTATGCTTATGTCTTTTCATAAATAAATTTAACATTTTATCACATTTTGCATTTCTTAACACTGATTTCTAATCAATTATACATATTTCATATGTATCTTGCATTAGACTTTAAGATTGCTCACTTCTTGTTATGATGGTTGAAAATTTAAAGTTGGTATGATTAAATTTATGGAAGTGTTTCTTTATTGTAGGTGATCATACACCATTAGTACCCATACTCTTCTTGAATCTGGAACCTTTCTTCTATACCTCCTTACTGTATTGTCTTATGCCTTTCCTCTACCTTTATAGCAAGAACTAGATGGAACCATAATCTTATGCTTAGGACACTCATTTGAGGTAAAGCTAACTGCAATCCTTATAGGATTATGAAGATTTAATAGAGACCCCTAACTCCTCCACCTCCTATTCCCCCTTCACCTAATCAGGATGAGTATTGGAATACTAACTCTCCTCAATTTCATAATTATATCTCGTGAGAGTTACATGAAAATCATGCTATCTCCCCCACTAGTCTAGTGTAATTTAAATCAAATGTTCTTATATAGTTTTTCATTGATCAAAAATGGGAATCCATTTTATAGAAACTTATTATATAAGCCCAATAAACATTTAGTTATTTTATAGTAATGTTTGACCAAAAGTGATTCAAGATGCCACCCACATTTTCTCTAAAATCTAGAGCATTGATATTCATCTCACTTGACCTTATCAATGAGATCTTAGGTATCCCTATTCTTAAAAATCCTACCTATTATGGTTGTCATACCTAATAGAACATTTGACCTTATTATGTGACTAATAGAGTCAAAATCATCTTGATTTAGATAACTAGGTAGAGGTCATTAAAAAACCTAAAGATGTTCGTGGCCTTAATTTTATTGCCTTATTTCATCATTTTTTCCTTAATTATAATTTTTTTCCTTTTAGTGGTCATATTACTTTCGTATATCATAATGACCTTTGGTTCCTCTCCACTCTGTTAATGGTCCTATTACTTTCCTACACCATAATGAATTATGTTTCCTCTCCACCATTACATTAGAAGAGCATATTCATCTTAGTCTCTTCATTTTACTTAATATGATGTATTTCCATCAAACTAAAAAAAGAAACAAAACATTCCTTATGCACTATTACTTAGCCTTATCTTCGAACATTTTAAAATTTCTAATATTGGTGATATATTGATTTTGAATTTTTTTTATTTTGCTACTCTTAATTGTATAGTTTACCAATTGGTTGATGATCAAATGACTCGACCACACCATCAGCAACAACTCTAACCTCCATAGCCTTTACAAGTATATGAGACTTCCTTATATGACTTTGGTCCTAATAAGCCTTAAGTCATACCATTGAGCTTCCTATAGCTAATGAGACTACTACCTTATAACCACACAATAGGCCTCCACTTGATGCTTGTTTGGCAATTATTGAGTATTAGCTCACGATACTATAAGGCAAAGTTAACTCTTTTTGAGACATTATGATGCATCAACTTGATGATCTACAAAGTTTGATCGAGTCTTATTCTCTTCCTCCAGCTAATCAATGTTTGATGTTTTTAAAAGTAGGGAGAATAATTTTGTGATATTAGATTCGGAGGAAGTATAATTGTTGTATATGTGATGATATTTTGAAATCTATTGTATTTGTTGTTAAATATCACTATGCATAAATTAAAGACGAGCTAATTATTGTCTTAATATGATTTAATCAAAAGGAGGTTTAAATTAATGCTTTGATAATAAAAACATATATACTACTATTAGATTTGTTATTTTAATAAGAAGAAACATAAGAATAGAATGTAATCATAAAAAGATAAGTAATGGAGTTAATAAAAGATAAGATGAAGTTTATAGCTTACAAAGTAAATAGTAAGTTAAGGACAAAATAAGAACAAAGAATATCTAGGTTATTCTTTATTTTTACTGTTAATTTTAATCTCATTTTGACACTTTAATGTTCTAAAAGGCTCACCATACATAAACATTTCATATTCATCGCATGAGTCTTTTCATTAATGAAAAGGCATTAAAGCTTTTGTTTTTCATATAAAAGCCTCTTGATCTTTCCAACAAACTTTAGGGAAGATTTTAGGAAGTTTTTATGTCATAATTAAATTTAAAATTTTGAGTTTAAGCATTTGAAGTTGATAAATTTGTGTTGTTAGGAAAATTAGTTTTAAGTTATACAATTTAATGGTCGAACAACATATAAAGTTGTTGAATTTGATGTACCGAGAGTTCACAGTAAAATTAATTAATGTATTGGTAGAACAATATGTCATATTAGTTGATCAATATGTCATATTAGGTGACCAATATGTCTACCAGTAGACCAATATCTCAATAACTAGTAAATTTGTGTATTTAATGCATGATGGTTGACCAATATACTATATTGGTCAACCAATACTCTATAATTAGTTGTTTTAACAGCTAGTTTTGAGCTCTAAGGGATATTAGGTACCCCCAAAACTCTATAAATATATGTTTTCTTATTGATTTTATCATCAAGAAATATTTGGGTTTCTTTGACACATATTTCTAAGTGTTTTTCAATCATTTTAGTATCTTTGTTTCATATTTCTGTAATTAAGTTTCTTTTAGAGTTATCAATTGATAAAGTGAGGTATTTTTAGTTGCAAGATTTTTTGGGGGGCTTTATACTATTGTACTTGAGCTATTCTAAGTGGTATTACGGTTTCTAATAAAGATATTGATAGGCTTTAATTTTATGCATTAATGTAGGTGAATTATGTAGTATTTTGGGATAGATATTATACTAAATTGATGTTTTTATAATATTTGAGTGTTAGGAATTTTTTGGAAAAATGGAGCAAAAAGACAACAATTTGGAAGAATGGACAATGCTTCAAGTGTATAGACAAGCAGCTAGGATAGGGTAGGACAAAACGATAGCACCACATGCACAAAACGCAATATACCTACAGCAAATTGAAGATTATGCATGTATGAAATGTAAGAAAGAAAAAAGAGGGTTCATCATTTTTAAAAGAGAAAAAATGCTGAGTAGAGGGGGGCTATAAAGCATTGTTTTAAAAACACTCACTCACCAACGCAGCAGTGGGACTTTCGGATAGAAACCTCCACTCATTCACCATGCAGCTAGCCTCCACAAAAATGAACACAACATAACCGCCACACACCTTCACTCATTGCCGTAGCCCCCACTCAAGCATACACTCTCCACTCATACACAGAGCAACCTTCATTCACAACAGAAACAAAAATCAACACAGTCTCCATTTCACTGCCAAAGACACAGCCTCACCAGACAAAAATGCAAGACGCAACTGGACTCCATCCCACTCATGGATCCCTCCAAAAGTAGCAGTCCCCACTTTATTCACCCACGAAAACATAGCCCTCTATTCACAGCATGTGTTTATTTAGTTTCTTCATGAGTTTGTCTAGGATTTTTGCTTGTGGATTGCTTGGTATGATGATTTGTGGCTAGAAACTTAATTTCTTTTAAGGATTTAATGTTTTGGTAATGCTTGACATTGAACATTGCTAGAATTCATAACTGAATACTCATACACTTGTTGATTTTCCTTGGGTTTAATTGTTCCCACTTTGGATTATTTGAAGTTTGCTTGGTATAAATTCACTTTTAGAAAAAGTGGATTTTTGTTAGAAGATTGAAGGAATTTCAGCTAGGGTTTTCATGTGAGTTGGGAGACCTAAGAAACTTAGGAGTTGAAAATAGAAGGTTGGGTTTGGAACTTAAGAAACTCTAGGAAAACTTAAGTAAGGGATTACTAAGTGATGTCTAGAGTGGATAGATTAATTCACCTTTGGGAGAAGGGGATTCATTACTCTTCAAATTCACATACAAGGTTAATATTATTCATTTATGGAGGATAGCTAATTCAACATTAGGGTTGGCAAAAATACCATTCCCTAAGAGAAAGTCATTCCCCATTAACATTAATATCTTTAACTAGTTAATTGTTGCACTCTTTTCTTAATTAGTTATTTCATAGATTTGTCATATTCATAGTTGGTTGCATTGAATTGGGTAGTTTCTTAGAAATTCTTTTATGTTTTTAATAATTCTTTAAATTTCTTTTAATTTCTCAAAATTTTACCCAACCCAATTTCAAACATTGTTAGCTAGCATAGATTTGAACTTTCTCATAATCCCTGCGGACACAACTCGGTTCTTACTGATTTATTAATCACTTCGACAACCATGACTTGCGATTCATAAACAAGTTTTTGACGTCGTTGCTAAGGATTAATGTTTGAATGTTTGTTTTTATAGCTAGTTTGATATTTACTTGTTGGATTTCTTTTTATCCCTAGAGTAACTTATTTGTCTCTTCTTGTTTTTACATTCTCGTTTTCTTACACAGCTTGTATGTAAGAAATTGTATGCCTCGAACTACTAGAGGGCAAGAAAGACATTTTGATCTAGAGTTGGAAAGAACAATAAAGTCAATTCGTCAGCAAAAGAAAATGAAAATCAAGCATAAGAACTTTAGAGAATTCAAAGAGAGAGGGATGAAATGGCTTAAAGATTAGCTGAATTGGAGGCCAGGCTTAGTGCGGCTAATTTGAATGGAGGAAATGGAAGAGGAGATAATAGAAATGAACATGAATAATTACAACAACATCCTATCAGGGAATATTTCCATCCTACAGTGGTAGACCATTATCATAGTATCCAAATACCTAATGTTCATGCTCAAAATTTTCATATTTCGTTCGGACTCATCAATTTGGTTCAAACAAATCAGTTTGGAGGGGCGCCAATGGAGGATCCAAATGATCATCTTGCAAGTTTCGAAAAGTTATGTGAAACAATCAAGATTGAAGGGGCCACGCAAGATGATATTAGCTTTACTTTGTCCCCATTTTCTCTTTGGGACAAAGCAAAGAATTGGCTTCACTCAATTTCTGCTGATATAATGAGAACTTGGCAAGAGGTGGCACAACGGTTCTTGATTAAATTTTTTTCATTAGTAAAGTTGCAAAGTTAAGAGCTAAGATTAATACGTTTAGACAGCATGACTTGAAACCATTGCATGAAGCTTAGGAGAGGTATAAAGATCTTTTAAGAAAGTGTTCACATCACGGATATCAAGAGTGGGTACAAGTGGATGCAACAGTAGGTGGTACTCTGATGAGAAAAACATCTCAAGAAATATGTGCATTGCTGGAAGATATGGCTTCGAATAGCTATTAGTGGCCCTCTTAGAGAACTAATGGAAAGAGAGGAATTTTAGAAATGGACCAATGGACTCAGTTATCTACTCAATTGGCAGCCCTAACCAATCAATTTTCAACATTCATGTAAAAGGAAAGATAGAATGAGTAGGTGGTAGCTACTAGTCAATCATTTTACACTAATGATGACGGGGTGGAACAGGCCCAGTTTGTTAACCAAAGGAACTTGGGATTTAAGTCACAACCAATAGGAAATCAATATGGTCAAGGCTATAACTCTAAGGAGCAATATAACTATGGTATTTAGAAGAACATGCCCTACCCACCTGGATATGGACCACCACTAGCGGAACGGAGACCTTCCTTGGAAAAAATGATTGGCACTTTTGTAACTGAGACAAGGAAACATTTCCACAAGAATGGGAAGGAGATGGATAAGTTAAAGATGCAAGTAAACAATATTGGGACTTCAGTGAAGGGTTTAGAAGTTCAAATGGGACAACTTGTAAATGTTGTCAGGAATTTGACTCATAGGACATTTCCAAGTAATACTAAAACTAACCTGAGAGAGTTTTGCAAGGCCATCACTCTTCAAAGTGGAAAAGAATTGGAAGAAGTGAAACCCAAAGAACATAGTGGAACTCCACTCAATCCAACCAGAATGAATGAAAGAATGCTTGTGAAGGAGCAAGTGCACCTACACAAGTTGAGAAGGAAGTTACCTCAGAGAAGAAATTAGAAGGAGAAAAGCAAACAAAAATCATCCCCAAGATGCCATATCCTTAAAGATTTCAACGGAAGAAAATCAAAGATCAATTCACAAAATTCATTGAAGTCTTTAAGAAACTTGAGATCAACATTCCCTTGATTGAAGCTATCAAGCAAGTACCGAATTATGCAAAATTCATTAAGAACATTTTACCAAAAAGAGGAGATTTGGAGACTACGAGACAATATTAATGACCGAGGAGTGTGGTGTAGGGTTGCAAAGAAAGTTACCGTAGAAATTGAAAGATTCGGGAAGCTTCACAATTTCAAGTGAGATAGGCAACATATATTTTGGTAAAGTACTTTGTGATTTAGGGGAAAGAATAAATCTTATGCCTCTTTCCATCTTCCAAAAGCTGGGATTAGGAGAAGTCAAGTCATCTATAATTTGCCTCCAACTAGCCAACCGTTCCTTTACTTATCCTCAAGGTATTGTAGAAGATGTTCTTGTTTGTATAGATAAATTTATTCTTCCTGTAGACTTTGTGGTGCTTGACATGGAAGAAAATAAGGAGATCCTGATTATACTTGGGTGACCATTCTTAGCTACTAAAGGCGCAGTGATGATGTGTAATAAGGGGAAGTAACTTTGCATGTAAATGGCGAGAAGGTAACGTTTAACATATACAGATTGCTTAAACATCCAAGTGATACACCAACTTGCAATCAAGTGGATGTCATATCCTCTTGTGTGGTAACATATTTTCCTTCCCTTATATCTAAAGACCCATTATTGACATGTTTGGAAGGTACGTTTAGAAAAGATGCTACGAATGATGATGATGCTTATTTTATGATGGTATTGGATTCTTTTGAATGATTGAAAAAATTTTATCAAACTAAGCCTTTGTTTTTTATTACTAATTCTAATGTTGTTGGTGATGTGAAAGATATTCACCCATTGATTGATTTGAAACCCTTGCCTGAAAATTTGAAATATGCATTCTTGGGTGCTAATCAAACTTTTCTTGTCATTATTTTATCTTCATTGACTCCTTTAGAAGAAGAAAAATTGCTTAGAGTGTTAAGGGAGTTAAAAAATGCATTAGGTTAGTCAATTTCAGACATTAAGGGAATTAGTCCTTCTATTGTAATGCATAAAATTCACATGGAGGAGTCATTCACCCCTAGCATTGAACCCCAAAGAAGATTGAACCTAGCAATGAAGGAAGTGCTAGGAACAAAATTTACAAGTGGCTTAACGCTGGAATCATTTACCTAATTTCTGATAGTTCACGAGTTAGTCCTATTCAGGTTGTTCCTAAAAGAAGTGGATTTACTATAGTCAAAGATGATAACAATGAGACTATTTCCACTAGGACAGTCACTGGATAGAGGGTTTGCATGGATTATAGGAAGTTGAACAAAGCCCCCAGGAATGACTATTTTCTTTTTCCATTCATAGATTAGATGTTAGACAGACTTGTTGGAGATGCATTTTATTGTTTTTTAAATAGTAACTCAGGATATAACCAAATAGCTATAGCACCTGAAGATTAAGAAAAAACCATATTCATTTGTCCTTTTGACACATTTGCATTTAGGTGTGTGCCTTTGGGTCTTTGCAGTACTCCTACTACATTTCAGCACTACATGATGGTTATCTTTTTTTATATGGTTGACAATTTTATGGAAGTCTTTACAGATGATTTTTCTATTTTTGGTGATTCATTTAATTAGTGCTTACATAATTTGTCTTTAGTGTTGAAAAGATGTTAAGATACCAACTTGGTACTGAATTGGGAGAAATGCCATTTTATGATGAAGAAAGGAATTATGTTGGGTCACAAAGTATTCGCCCATAGCATTGAAGTGGACCGAGCCAAAACAACAACTAGTGAAAATATTCCTCTACCAACAAACGTAAAGGGTATCCGTAGTTTCCTTGGACATGCAGGGTTTTACCAGAGATTCATCAAAGACTTCTCCAAGATTGCTAAAATCTTTTGCAATCTCTTGGAGAAGGATTTGAAATTTGAATTTAATGAGAAATGCTTGAAGGCTTTTGAGTTGATTAAGAAAAAGTTAATTTTAGCTCCTATGATGATCACACCTGATTGGCAACAACCGTTTAAAATTATGTGTTATGCGAGTGCCTTTGCAATGGGATAAACTTTAGGCCAATGGCAAGAGAAAGTGTTCAGGGTTATCTACTACTCTAGCCAGACTTTAGATGATGCCCAGCAAAATTAAACTACTACAGAAAAGGAAATGTTAACAGTTGTGTTTGTTTTGGACAACTTTCAGTCGTATATCATTAGGTCTAAGGTTATGGTTTTTACAGATCATACGACAATCCAATATTTGTTTGAAAAGAAAGATGCCAAGCCGTGACTCGTTCAATGGGTGTTGCCTTTGAAAGAATTTGATGTGGAGATCAAAGAAAAAAAGGGATAGAAAATGCAGTTGCTGACCATCTATCTTGATTAGAGCTTGAGAAATCAAAGCCACCAATACCTATCTAAGAGACTTTCACGGATGAGCAGTTATTCAGAGTCAATGAAAACTTCCATGGTTTACCGATGTGGTGAATTATTTAGCTACAGGTTTGATTCCTTCGGATTTAAATTCACCTCAGAAGAAAAAGTTCCTATTTGATGCGAAAAGTTATCTATGGGATGAGTCTTTACTATTCAAGAGAAGCCCCGATCAAGTGATTTGAAGATGTATCTCGGAAGATGAAGTCCAAGCAATTTTGGAGCATTGTCATTCATCACTATATGGAGTCACTTTGGCCCAACAAGAACAGCAGCAAAAATTCTCCAATCCAGTTTCTATTGGCCTATGCTTCATAAAGACAGCTATACTTTCACTAAGACATATGACTGATGTCAACAAATGGATAATATCTCATAATGACATGAGCTTCCTTTGACCAACATTTTTATGTAGAACTCTTCAATTTATGAGGTATTGACTTCATAGGACCATTCCCCAAATCTTGTGGACAATCCTATATCCTTTTGGCAGTAGACTACGTATCAAAATAGGTTGAAGCCATAGTTTTACCAACAAATGATGCCAAGGTTGTTCTTAAATTTCTCAAGAAAAAACATTTTCACAAGATTCAGCACTCCAAGGACCATTATTAATGATGAAGGTACCCACTTTTGCAACAAGCTTCTAGGTAATCTTTTAAATAAATGTGGAGTTCATAACAAGGTTGCTTTACCTTACCACCCACAGTTAAATAGCCAAGATGAAATATCAAGTTGAGATATCAAGGACATTCTTGAGAAGATGGTAAACCCTAACTGGAAAGATTGGGATCTCAAGCTTAATGATGCCCTTTGGGCATATAGGACGACCTTTAAGACTCCAATTAGCATGTCTCTATATTGTTTGGTTTTTAGAAAAGCTTGTCATCTTCCAGTGGAGTTGGAACACAAGGCTTATTGGGTAGTTAGGAAGTTAAATCTTGATTGGCAAAAATTAGTTAAAAATTGATCTCTTCAGTTGTGAATTGGAAGAATTTCGAAATGAAGCATATGAGAACCCCAAAATCTACATGGAGAAAACTAAGAAATGGCATGACCAACACATCATAAGGAAAGAATTTGCCCTAGGAAAGAAAGTTCTACTTTTCAACTCAAGATTGAAGTTTTTTCAAGGTAAATTAGGCTCTAGATGGTTGAGGCCCTTTGTTGTGAAAAATGTTACCTCCTAGGGAGCAATTGAAGTTTAGGGAAGTGATGGAAAAACTTTCAAAGTGAATGGGAAAAGATTGAAGCATTATTATGGCCAAGAGTTGAGAAACATTGCAAGCATTTCACTCAAGGACCCGTGATCAAATGGCTATGTCGAGCTATTGATGTTAAACATAGCACCTATTAGGAGGCACCCCAATCTTCTCCTTTCATTTTAGTTCTTTGTTGCTTCAATTTCTTTTTATTGCTTTCATTTGAGTACTTTATTTTCTTTTTATCTGTTTTATTTTTTCATAGGAATGTAAGATTAGAGCTGTGAATTCTGAGTTCAAGTCACTGAGCCCTCTTTGATCTAGGGAGTCCTTATATAAATACATTTCCTTATTTATTTTTAAGTCATTGGGGACAATGTCCCATTTAAGTGTGAGGGTGGGACCAATTTTAAAATTTTTGTAATATTACACTTGAACTGTAAGGAAGGTTGAACCATGTCATTTTGTCATAGTAGTTGGACTGAGGATTGAGTTGTGTGCTTGAATTTGAATAGGCAGCTTGAGTGGAAGGTGAATCATATGGATTGATTGAAGTAGTTAGTTGCATAAACTCAGTCAATAATTTGATACTTGAGTTATCAGGTAATGTATAAAATTTTGATGGATTTTCACATAAGCATATGTGAGGTTTTAAGCCTACATGAATGCATTTTATATTCATTTCATTGTTTTTTGTTGTGTGTGATACTCCCTTAGGAAGATTACCTCTAGAACTTGCATTAAACCGGTTTGAAACTACGAGATGCATGCTTTATGGAAATGATTAAGGCATTCTTTGTTTTAAACCCATTAGCTTAAAAGACCGACCTTGTGAATTATCCCTTACAACCCCTTTTGAACCTTTACCTTTTTTAATGACAAAATAAACACTTAAAAACCCAAAACTCCACTAGCCTTGCCCAATCACATGTATAATAAAGTGCTAAGTGATCATTTGATGTATAGTTTGGGACTTTTAAGCTTACTTGTTGTTCTGAGATGTTTATAGAGGTACTCCTACTCATATTTTATTGATTTATGCTACTATTGTTTTCTCTTTTTTTCAATAAAAATGGAAAAAAGAAAAAGTAAAAAAGAAGAAAAATAATAAAAAAGACAAAGAAAAAGAAGCAAACATAGTAGCATTAGTTAATGATGAGTAGTTGTAGTCCCATGTATTCATTTACATATCTCAAACTTTGTATTTAGTTGTCCCTTTTACTTAGTAGTTTGTTAATGCTTATGAATTAACCCGTGACCTTTTTATCCTACCTTAACCTAAACCCTATTACAACCCTAAATAAAAGTCCTTTTGATCTATGGTGTTGTGTATTTTATGTGGTAAAGAATTGGTGAACATGCAAGCCTATGGTAGTGTAGTCTTTTAGATGGAGTCTTTAGTGATACACTGACCCTAAACACTTGAGTGATTCGAGCGAAAATGTGAGGAAAATCCACATAAATTTTATATGTGCCTTTGATCAATGGTGTCTACTTTTGACCTTGTTTATGTGCATTGATGAAAAAATTATGATATGTGTAGTAGCT
>JANSVA010194190.1:0-27754 GCA_025504915.1 Erythroxylum reticulatum
ACCTCTATAGGAATAAAACATTTCTCCAATGAATACAACATTTCTTGTATTGCTGGAAACGCAAGTAGCTGGACTTCATTTTTAGGTACTATTGTTTCCTTCTTTGCCTGCATTGGAATCATATTCTGCATGTTAGTTCTGAATATCAAGTGTAATGCTCTCAAAAAAAATTAGAGTATACATATGATATGGCCTAAAGGCTAAAACAAAAGGAACTAGCTGCCAGAAGTACTGCAAATAGAGAAATAACCACCTGCTATGACTCCATGACCTCTAGAATGTTGACTTGAGCTCGCTAGAACTTGACGTACATGGAAGCAACCTGGAACATTTCAGCAGTGTTCATCTTATTTCCTCCAGGAATTAACTTCTCGAGCTCTTTGTCACTTCTTAGTTATCTTCCTTCTCGTCTCCCTTGCAGCAATGCTCCGTCTAGAGAGCCTCACTCTGTCTGGTTTCTTCACATATCTGATTAGTCTTTCCAATACTGAAAGCCCTTGACATGTCTAAGTTTGGGCTTGGACAAGCTGAAGTCTCTGTCAAGAATTCTAGGATGGAATTTGTTAAAGAGTCTAATGGTGTATTCAACACTTTTTGAGATAAAGAGGAGGAAAATAACAAGCAAAATTCTTTTTAGTATTAACTCTTTTGATTATTTCATATCATGACAATTTCATACCACTCTCAACCGGGATGCTTACAAGATTACAATCTTCCATTTTAAACTTTTTAAAAATCTCTTTTGCATATGCTTCTTAAGATATAAAAATTCCATATTTATCTTGTTTCACTTTTAATAAGAGAAAATAAAACATGAAACCTAAACCGGTCATCTCAAACTCCTTTATCATTTCCAACATAAACTTCTCAATCATTTCCTTATTATTTCTCGTAAAAATTAAGTCATTAACATACAAGATCACAAATAAAATTTCATCTTTTCTTACCTTCATATATAACGCATGTTCATATTGACATTGCATAAACCCGTGCTCCCTAAAATATGCATCTATTCAGGTGTTCCATACTTTTGGTTCTTGCTTCTACCCGCACAGTGCCTTCTTTAACTTCAACACCTTGTTTTCTACACTGACTTTTACATATTTAGGGGGTTGGTAGATGTAGAGCTCTTTCTCAAGCACTTCATTTAGAAATGCCAACTTCACATCACCTCTTCATAATCAATCCCAACTTTTTGCTTGTATCCTTTCGCCATTAGTCTTGCATTGTATCTCTTAATTTTTCCTTGTGCATTCATCTTCTTTTAGTAAACCCACTTCACACCAATGGATTTATAGGTCTCAGGTAATTTTGCAAATTCCCAAGTGTCATTCTTCTCAATTGCTTTCATCTCCTTTTGGCATCACAATTTGCCATTTTTCATCTTTTATGTCTTGCTCAAATGTGATGTCATCCACATCTGCCAAAAGACCCACCAAATGTAATTCACTTTTCACCACGTATAGGTCTCACAAGCTTCTTATTTTTGATGTTCTTGGCTCATCTTCATCATCGAATAAAGTTGAAGATGGTCCAGGTTGTGTTATTGTCGATGTAGTGTTTGTTGGTGTGAAAATTGTTGTTGATGCTACTTCTTTCACTTCTTCATGAGTCATCTCCTCCTCGGAATTCCAATTCCACATGCTTTCTTCATTGACCTACAAATCACAACTCACATATAATTTTTTAGTAAATGGATCATAGAGATTAACGCCTCATCATAGTTGATGAAAATTAGCTTCTTGCTTTTTTCATCAAGCTTTGTGTGCCTTTGATCTGGAATGTGAGCATAAGCTACACTTCTGAACACTTTCAAATGTGCCATCGATGGTTTGACACCACACCATGCTTTTTGTGGGGTAACATTTTCCAAACTTGCCATTGGACAACGATTCTGCAAATACACTACTCATCTCCCCGATTCAGCCCAAAATTCCTTCGACATGTTTTCACTCTCTAGCACGCTTTAAAGCATGTCGAGTATGGTTCGATTCTTTCTTTCTGCTACTCCATTTTGTTGAGGTGTATAAGGAGCTGTTAATAACCTTCTAATGCCATTCTCTTTATAAAAATTTACAAGCTCTTTTGATGTAAATTCACCACCTTTATTAGTCCTCAAAGCCTTTATACGCTCACCATTGAAGTTTTTAATAAGCACCTTTAATTTCTTAAAATTGAAAATGCTTCCAATTTTTCCCTTAAAAAACAAACCTAAATTCTCTGGGAATAATCATTAATAAAAATAATAAAGTAACGGTGCTTACTAAGAGAGTTAGCAGTTATTGGACCACAAATATCGATATGAACCAATTATAGCACCTTTTTAGTATGATATCTTGCTTCTTTTGTAAAAGAATTCCTTAGAAGTTTTCATAACATACAACCTTCACAAAATTTATCATAGTGGTCTATGTTTGTTATACCATTCACCATTCTTTTATTTGCCAATTTTTTCAAACCACTAAAATTAAGAAGCCCAAATTGTAAATGCCATAACCATGGTTTATCCTCTACACAAGCCTTTAAACATCTTGCTTGTACATTTACCAAATTCAACTTAAACATGCGATTTTTGGTTATTTCTACTTAGGCTAATAGCTGGTTATTTTGGTCCCTCAAATAAAGCCTTTGGGCTTTTATAAAAATCATGTAACCATATTCCAATAATTGACCCAAACTCAAAATATTGCTCCTCATATTCGGTATATAATAAACATTAGGGATAAATTGCTCATTTCCATCTTTACATTGAATGAAAATTTTACCTTGCCCTTTGACTTTTACCTTTAAGGCATCTCCAAATGATACATGACCATCCACAATCTCTTGTATCTCAATAAACATGTGCTTGTAGGCACACATATGGTTGCTCGCATTGGTGTCCAGGTACTATACCGAATCATTATTGGGTCGGCCTCCTTGCTTGCTAGTAACACTATACCATCATCTCCTTTTTCTTCCTTTTTCTCATTCTCATTTTTCATCTCATTGCAATAACATTCCGTTGCATAATGGCCATAATTTTTACAATTATAACATTGAACATTGTACTTGATCTTCCTCTTCTTCAACCTTGACCTCTACTGTATGATTTTTTTGGTTTTTATCTTCCTTATTCTCTTGTCATTCTTGTTCTTTATCACAGCCTCCTCCTCGACCTCTACCTCTACCTTTATAGCCACCACACCTTCTACCATGACCTCCTTCCTTACTGTCTAACTTCTCTTCTTTTAGTGTCGCCTTGGCTTAAAGTGCTTCTGCCGACACCTTTTGCTTTGTTTTCTTCTTTCTTTGTTCATGAGCCTCCAAGGAACTTTAGAGCTCATCTATGGTCATCTTTGCCAAGTTATTAGACTTTTCTATTGCACACACCACATTCTCAAAATTATTAGTTAAGGACCTTAGTATTTTGTCCACTACTAGACCATCCCTCATCGCCTCACCATTTCTTATAAGTTGCTTCACCACAATTCGTACCCTTGTAATATAATCGAACACACATTCTGACTCTTTCATTTTTAAAACTCCAAAAGCTCACCTCCAAGTGTTTGCAGGCAAACTTGTTTCAATCGATCCATACCTTTGTATGCCTTTTCAAGAATCTTCCATGCCTCTTTTGATGTTGTCACACTGACATTCTTCTCAAAACTAGATTCATCAACTGATTGAAAATGGAGCTAAAGTGTGGTCTTATCTTTCATACTGATCTCTATCAACATCTTTATCTGATTTACCGACATATTACCTATTGTTGTTGGTTCATCATAGCCATTCTCTACTATATTCCACACATCTTATGCACCAAGAAATGCCTTTAATTATATACTCCAATTGTCATAGTTATTCTTCGTAAGACGTAGTAATGGAACTTATACGAGTGAAGTCATATTGGAGGTTATCATGGCTCTAATACCAATTTGTTAGAATCTAATGGTATATTCAACACTTTTTAAGGTAGAGAGAACAAAAGAAAAATAAGCAAATTTCTTTTTACTATTAACTCTTTTGATTCTCTTACGTAACAACTGATTACTACTCTTTTTATAAGCCTAAATATCATATGAAACTTTAGAAATTCGTATAACAATAAATTAAAAAACAAAATTTTAAACAGTATAGTTAATTCCAATTATCCTTTACTAAAATAACCATAACTATTTTATAAAGAAGTTTAAATGACTTGAAAAATTCACTACCTAAAACGACACTTCAAGAGTTTTAAATCTATAGGTCACACTTCCAAAAT
The DNA here is from genome assembly GCA_025504915.1 of Erythroxylum reticulatum. Taxonomy (NCBI): domain Eukaryota; kingdom Viridiplantae; phylum Streptophyta; class Magnoliopsida; order Malpighiales; family Erythroxylaceae; genus Erythroxylum; species Erythroxylum reticulatum. Next base: position 4,247 of record JANSVA010194190.1, read on the forward strand.
GACTAACGTTTGTCCTTTCAAATTTTCTCTTAAATTAGCCTTAAATTATGTTCACTTCAAACGCTTTAACTGTTTGACGATATTAAGTTTAGATTTTCAATAGAATTGAAATTCATAACGTATGCATTAATCATATCAGGTGCACTGAAACTTGAGTAGAAGTTATAAATGTAGCTCTTTTGGTGCTTTGGCATTGAGGAGTCCCAAAATCTTGATCAAGTAGTAAAATTTTAGGTGAAAATGGCATAATTTCAACTAAAGAGGAAGAAAAGTAAGAAGGAAGCAGATAAGGAAGGAGGTTTTTTCTACTATCCTAGTAAGAGAGTTGGTCGGATTCATTTATGGGGTTACCTAAAGTATCAGGTGCCACCAATTTCTTAGCTACCAAATAGCTCCACATTCCTCATCTTTATGTCATTATGGGAAAGCTATGACATTTGCTTGGTGAAGTTGTTGAAATGAGTCCAAGTTCTAGCAAAGCTAAAAGCCATGGAAAAAGGAAATAATCTATAACATACATGGAATTATGTTTTAATAAAGTACAAAAACTTGCTATATAACTATATCTTGCATATTATGGAAATCATCGATTAGAAAAGCAAAAACTTCCCAAGTATAATGAAGAGGATTAAGTTGGCCATGGAGCTAAAAGGATATAAACATAAAACTGAATTGGTCATGAGGAACAGCAAAATAGGAATGACCAAGTATAGGAATAAGATAAAGAGATGCCTAAAAAAAGTCTAGGACTCAATCTTGGTACTGGACCATAACAATCAAAGTCAAATCGTGAGCCTATTAATGAAGCAAATTCAATGAAGCAACAACAGGTACCATAGAGAAGGAGCCATAATGTAAGGCCCTAACATATACCCTTAAAGCATTATAGCATGTCTAGGGTGTATTAAGTAGTGAACATAAAGAATTAAGTACATCTAAGCATAGTAAAAGCATAATGGTATTAAATGTAAAAGACATGGGTAAATGGGTAATTTGTCCATTTTGATATGGACATACGTACCTAGATGTGAAATATGGATGAGAATGAAATTAATTGATAAGATTATATACCAATATGGAAATTAAAGGAAGAAGAAGGACTAAATGTGCAATTTTGCTTAAAGTCAACACATGGACCAATATGATTAAAGCATGTGTGACCAATAGGATTAAAGCATGTATGACTAATAGGATTAAAGCATGTTTGACCAATTTGATTAAAGCATAAGTGACCAATATGATTAAAGCATGTGTGACTAATATGATTAAAGCATGTGTGATCAATAAGATTAAAGCTTGTGTGACCAATAAGATTAAAACCTGTGTGACCAATAGGATTGAGACATGTATGGCATAAGATGAGCATGTAAGAGATAAGTGAGGGACGTGCATTTAGGGTTTTGAATGCAAAATTTGCTTATCCTTATTTTTCTTTCCATTCCATCTTCTTCATCACACTATTTTGCATGTAAGGAATCAACCTAACCTTAGGTGGAAATCAAGGCAAAAGTTAGTGGTTTTCTCTTCATTTAGGGTTTTGTTATGAGTATGTAATTGTTAAAGATGAGTTTTGAATGGGTGTGTTATGTGTAGAGGAGAAGAAGAACAAAGGAAAAGGAAAAGGGAAATAAGCGGAGTGAGAAAAAAAAGGGTTTTGATCACTTCTTCAAAAGGTATGAGAATTTTTGAAATGTTTGCTTAGATTTATAAGCGTGATGTAAGGCGAATTGATAAAAAAAGTATTCTATAAGAAAATGGGATGTTGTTGGTTAAATTGGATGTGTTTTTGCGTTGCTCTTACGTGATAAGACCAAAGTTAGTTGATTTGGGATGTGTACCTTGCTAGATGAATAGGTTCTACTAATCAAACTTCTATAATTTGGCCATATCTTGGCCTTTGGACCTCCAAATTGGATAGTTCCAATTGGATATTAAACTAGAGACATAGGTTTCATGAAGTATTCTGCCTTTAAGATTTTTGAATTCTAGCTTGAAGTTAAGTTCTAGTTGTTATCCCTATTTTTGAACATCATGTAGTGTTTTAGCTATAACTCCCAGAATAATTAACAAAAATTCCATGAAATTTACGCCATTAGAAAATTAAGAAATAAGGGAACAAATGTCGAGAAGACCTTAAAACCTAAGTTGAACTTTTGCTTTATGAAAATTTCGAAACAAGTGGAGACTGTCGTATGATTTGTTGCTGGACTATTTAGGTTGTTTCTTTTTAGAGCCACTATGTGCTTAGCCCAAACATGAACTTTATTTAAAACTTTTCTTTTTAGATGTCACTGAAGCTTAGCAAACCCAGTTAAAAGGGCAATATGAGATTCATCATGCATGTAATGTAAACTCATTTATAAGGGTAATATGAGATTCATCATACATGTAATATGTATATACTTTAATGCTTTCATTGATGTATTATTGAACAGGAATGTGATCATAAAGCATATTAAACATTTTCAAATTATGATGTAAGCGTAAGGGAATGAGTTTGTATGTTATGAATTGTTACTTTTTAGTGTTACTTTGGCATGTAATAATAATGTTCAAATGATGGACTTTAACCGGCCAACTACTAGTTGTGGGTAAATAGGTATGCTTAGAAATGTTTGCAGCTGCTTCTGCTTTAAAACACAACGGTGTCTTCTGGTTTAGAGACTTACATCTCTTTTATTTTATAGGCTATTACCTCTTCTATAGATACCGATCATAGGTATCTTCTATTATGTTCTTGATACCCACCTTTGAAGAAATCAACATGCAATTCTATAGATGTTTTGATATTTGTTTTGTTTTGATGCAAAATTATATTCTGAATAATCTCTTAATTTCATTTCGAAAGTTTTTATGTGTATTAAGATATTTCATGACTTTTATTTTATAATGTATTTTCCATCACTTAAATGTTGTTATGTGTATTAAGATATTTCATGACTTTTATTTTATGATGTATTTTCCATCACTTAAATGTTATGAATCATTTGCATGTGGATGTTAGATGACTGCTGCGAGTAGTCACCATTTTGCATCATTATTCCCCACTAAGCTATATGCTTAGTACGGTGGTTTTTCCTCCATGGAGGTCTTGATAAATAGGGTTAAGTTTAGGATAACCACAATGGCCAAAGAAGGACAAGTAACCTTTTGAAAGATTTTATATGTAAACATTATGTTGTTTTCATAAATATTAAGAAGGAATTTTATAGCATATATGAATGGCCTGTACTAACCATAACGTATGATGAGATTTTTTTTAATGTATGGATATGATATTTGTAATTTGTGACTTGTACAAACCACCTTCTAGGAAGAAATGTGATGTATGTTTGCCTTATCTTTGAAAATTGTTAAATTGTCTAAGTCTGTTTTGTGTGCATCTATATATCCTCCTAAGGGTTATTAGGGTGTCACACGTGAACTAAATAGGCTTGACCAATTTGAAAGATCATTTAATGTAGTTGAAATAATTAAAATTGGGGATGGTTGATCAAGTAAGGGAAACTCAATGAAATTCATAATTGTCTCAATCTTCTTCTTCTTCTTCATCATCATCATCACGTTGTTGTTGTTGTTGTTATTGTTATTTAGTTATTATTATTATTATTATTATTATTATTATTATTATTATTATTATTAGTAGTAGTAGTAGTAGTAGTCGTAGTAGTAGTAGTAGTATTAGTATTTATTGTTGTTTATTGTTGGAATATTTAATAGTTAAGACCAATCTAATTCTCCTTTTCTCCATGCATAAACTTAACCAATAATTAGGATAAGCATAAAAATAAACGCTTACATGACCGATTAATATAAAGACTCTAAGACTCTACCTATTTCATAATTCTATATATGACACTAGATAGATATCATATTCATATAATACAATTCACTTTAAAGATGCCTTGGTAGTGAAATGGTGGACTCGTAAGACTCAATATCTTGTGCTACAGAGCATGGAGATTTGAATCCTCTTCAAGGCATAATATTTAGAATGCTCATTGAATGACCATCTCAATAAAAGATCTCAAATCTCAGATCTCAGATCGAATCGATATTGATGTTGTACTAGTTTGTAGATTGGGTCTTCTGTAGGCTTAATAGAGGTAAACCTAACTAGTTATTTCATTACAATTTTAATATTAATAAAAATTCTCAAATAAGAAGTTATATTTTAAATCTTCATTTGTAAATTTGAAATTCAAAATTTTGAATTCAAACTTGGCATATTGAATATGTGTGTGTGTGTGTGTATACATACTTGACATGTTGTTTACATAAGCAGTTTTGTTCGCTATTCTTTGTTTCCCCTATTACATGGTAGCTCATCCTGGTGTTTCTTAAGGCTTCTTTTGTTTCTTTTATTTGTGGCATTGTCGTGAATTTGGTTATAACATAATCGTCATCATTTCTCTTAGTTTTATGTTTTCTTCTTCATCTTAGATTATATAAATTTCATCACATTTCAGTATCTTTTTGTACATTGTCATCATGCCTAGCATTAAAAAGGTCTTTTAGACACTTTACTTATACCAAAATTGTGCCTATACCTTTACACAACAATCTTGCTTAAGTATATTTAAGCAAAGTTCACCCTTCTTACGTGATTTAACTAATAATACTGGTACTCAAATACCTCATGACTCTCGCAATGTTTAACTCTCACATTCGAGTAAGAATATTACAAAAGAAATAACTAATCAAAGGAAAAAAAAAGAACTTAAGAGATATAATAAAGTCAACCTTTATTACTTCCTTTAAATTATATAAAGGAATGTTCTCTCTTAATATTATCTCCCTAGATGTTAAGGAGCAAGGCTAAAATGAGCTACATATAGGCACTAATGGTGTGATGGCCAAGTTATAAATCATAATCTTACCTGAACTAAACTACCTATATTAAGTTCATCTTTATCAAATTACTTCACACTAACCAATTGGATGACACTCTCGAAAATTATCTGATATGATATAGTTACATCCAAACTAACAAGATAAGAGATTACTTGTAATTAGGAAAGATACATCGATATCTATGAAGATCTTCACTATCTTCAAATAATCCTCCCATATGATCTTTATCTTTTAAAATCGATGTATATCCTATGTGATCTTATCTACCACATCATCTAAGATCTCCCCATGATCTCTATCCATTGAAGATGAGTTATCTAAGCTAAAGCCTTTCATAACACACTGGTCCAATCTAATACTTACCTATATCAAGTATGTTAGCCATAGTCTGTTCATTTGAGCATACAATAGGTCTTTGGAGCTCTCAGATGCCTCCTTTTTACGTATGATCTAGCTAAACTTCAACTTAAGGTCTATCTCAAACTAGATGTAAAGTTCCATCATCTTTTGGTCTTGCATCTCGTTGAATATTTTCACCAATGCATACCAATGTATATCATCACTCGGCTACTCTTGAGCTTTTGTGAATGATGTCCATTTTCCTTGCCTAATCGCAAGTTTTTGCATTATTCCATCAACCTAAGTGCTAATTATTGGATAAGGCTTACCAATACTCATACGATTTTACAATTTAAACTTAGAGGTCTAATAAACCACCCCACCAGAAGAACTTGATACTCTCGTTAAAATAATCCATGGGTATTCCTCTGAATATGGTTCCCTTAAAGACTCCTTAGTCATTAACAAATCCCTAACATACCATTTTCCCTCTTTGTTGGGTTTGTCCTTACTTTTCTTTTACTCTCCTTTACAAGGCTTATTATGCCTAATATAACATAATTATTAAGGTAGACTTCTTCCGTTGGGTCTTCACTTCTTTTTCCTTGATCCTTTGTGACTATGAAATTTATTTATTCCTTATCCACCTTCCTTTTTATGCATTCACGAGTAAAATGTCGAACTTTATAATTTAAACAAGGATTATCCTGTTTTGTTTGTTTCTTAGACTTACATTAAGAAGATTAATGTACCTTCTTTTTGCATTTATCTAAGCCATTTTATACGTATCCTACCATTCTTTTTGCCTTTATTACTTGTTCGAATAGTTGGTGGCACTTGGAGATCCATAAAGGCATCTACAACTATTATCGTGTTTGAGAGGTTTTTCACATTTTGCCTTTGAGTTGCATTTATTTCTAACCTTGCAAGATGTTTATGAAATTAAACAACTTATCTTCCTTAGACATGTTTTGTATATCTAACATAAAAAATGTGAATTTTCTCACATAATCTACACCGAGCCATATGGCTTCAATCTCTTTAAAGCTTTCCTTGTGAGCAATGGAGTGTTGTTAGTGAGAAACTGGTTCATTGACTCCTTCTTCATCTTTCTATAAGTGTTAATGAGAGTTCTACCCATACTAATCTCATTGGAGTTTCTCTTTCTTTACGACATCTTTGCATCATCCACCAAATACATTGTTGTAAGTAACACCTTTTCTATGTCAGAAACCTTTACTGCCATAAAATGTTGTTCCATGTCTCATAAGAAATTCTCAAGTTCTTTGACATTCTATTTGCCATAGAAACTTGTGATTCATGCACCTTAAGCAAGACGCTCTCAACACATCCCACATCTTGAGTAACAACCGTATGCTTGAGGAGTGTATTCTCAAAATTAACTTCCTCCCGCTCCTTCATCAAGTCGGCAAATTAATCTTACAACACTTGGATCTGCCTCTTTAGGAGTTCAAAACAAGATGGTTATGTAAGGACTTTTTCTTAACCAAGATGTAAAGGACCAGTGAGTGCTTACACCCCTGAAACATGGTCAATTAAATTGTTGCCTCCTACTATATTGAAATTTAGCTCTAATACTAGTTGTTACAAAGGTCTTTTTTTGACACTTTACTTATAACAAAGTTGCACCTACACCTTTGCACGATAATCTTACTTAGTTCTATTTAAGCAAGCTTAACTTTTCCACATGATCATCATCCAATGAAACTTGTTCTCAAACACCTCACGACCCTCTTAATGTTTAACTCTTACTATGAAACTTGTTCTCAAACACCTCACGACCCTCTTAATGTTTAACTCTTACTTGCAAGTAAGAATATTATAAAAGCAACAAGTAATTAAAGGTAACAATAGAAGAACTCAAGAGATACGATAAAACCTAACCTTATTACTTCACTTAAAGTATATGAAGGAATGCTTTCTCTTAATATGATATCCCCATATGTGTAGGAGCAACTCTCAAATTAGCTATATATAGGCATCTCTAGCTTAATGACTAAGTTACAAATCATAATCCTAGCTAATCTAAACTACCGAGATCATATCTATCGTTATATCTAATAGGATATAGTTACATCCCAACTAATAAAATAAGAGATTATATTTAATTAGGAAAGATACATTCATATCTATGAAGATTTTCATTATCTTTAATGATCCTCCTATATGATCTTTATCTTTTAAAGCTAATATATATCCTATGTGATCTTATCTACTACATCATCCAAGATCTCCTCATGATCCCTATCCATTGATAATGAGTTATCCAAGCCAAATCCCTTTATAGCACACTGATTTGATCTAATGTTTACCCATATCAAGTCTACTAGCCATAATCCATTCATTTGAGCATACACCGAGTCCTTGTAGCTCTCACATGCTCCCTCATCTGTGTGTTCCAACTAACCTTCAATTCAAGATTCATCTGAAGCTAGCTGAGAAGTGCCATAATCTTTTGGTTTCATATCCAAATCTTACATCTCATCAAAGATAATGCATGTCATCTCTTGGCTACTCTCGAGCTTTCATTGATGATGCCTATTTTCCCTTTCCTGATTGCAAGTATTTACCTTATTCCAATAACACAAATGCCAAGCATTTGCTAAGGCTCGCTAATACTTGTATGATTCCATATTCACTAATTCAATATTATACAACCACTACCTTAACATCCTCAAGTATTTGCAATATAAGCTATAAAATTATAGTGAGCATATAGTAGTTGTGAATCTAGAAATTCCATATCTTAACATTTATAATGCATTTCCCTAACTATATAAAGCTTTTTTCCCCCTTAACGTGCTATAAATTTTATACCATTTATTCTAGAATTTATAAGCTTCTTGCATATTGTAAAGAAAGGCTAGCATCAATAAAGGAATTAATGATGTAATTCATAAAAGACATGGTGATTACGTAAACCAAACCAGTAAAGACTTGTTCCAAACCATATTACAAAAAGTATGTAACATTTCTTTACGAATCAATTCGAAATCTTCCCACAAGCTTTAGTTTGCAATATTACTTTAAAATATTACCTATCATCACCTAAACAATTTTATTAGTATTTCAATATTTTGTTATTATTGGAACTATAGGTTTGAATAAGATTGATTCAATGATATCCCCCCTTTTTTAATAAAAATATTATGAAAAAATCTTAATTTAAACGTCAAAAAGGTTAGAAACATACCTTAAGTCTTTCCCTTTAAAAACATGCATTTCAATGCAACTCTCTTTTATTATACATTTTTACAAGGTAATATTAAACTTGCATATAAGAATACACATTAATAGATTCTAATACATATGTATTCATCGATAATATCTAATGTATTTGTAATGTGTTAACATAACAACATCTACAGTTATATATACGTAAATGCATAAATTTAACGAAAATATGTTCATAATTCATTCATGTGCACATATGCAATATGATTCCAATTATTCTCCTCTATATGACATAAAAAAAACACATACCAATACTTGAATTAAACGTACAACTATAAAATTGAAAAAAATGTTAAAGCTTGGTTTTCACTACTTACTATAGATGCATAAATAGTGAGAAATAAGTTTCCCCTAAGGCTATGCAATCATTGGTACCAATTATTATTAAAAGAGGGTTTTTTAAAGCATATTTCATAACTATCAACCTCATAAAACTACTTGTTCTATATATCACGTATCTCACCAACCTCATGAATAGCTCAATATATCAATAGTATCAAGAATGATATCATACGCATGCACATCTATGCAATACTATTCCATGAGTTTCATAACCCATCAATTCTCATAATATAAATTGATGAATAATAAATATCACTATTATCTAAATACACACACACACACACATATATATATATTCCCAACATAAGTATCTACGGTGAAAAGTTTGCAAAAGGATACAAAAGTGTGGAAGATTCTCTCATACGGATATGAAGCAGTCATGATCGAACCAAATGTAAAGGAAGATAGAGAAATGTCTATGATAAGGTTTTTAAATAGGTTCAATAAAGATATAGTTAATATCGTGGAGTTATAGTACTATATTAAGTTGGAAAAAAATGATGCATAAGAAAATAAAAGTAGAAGGCAACTCAAACATAAAGGAGTGTTAAACTACCTCATTATTACTAAAAACAGTTGAGGACCTAAGTGGAAAAATGAGGATACAAGACTAAAGCAAAAGCTAAGCCATCAAAAGGTAGGGAGGATGTATTGTAAGTAAAAGTGAAAATAATTCTTAACCTCTGATTGGAAGGATGATATATTTCATCTTAATGCCCAAATAAGAAGGTTATAATCATAAGGGATGATGGAAAGGGAAAAAGTCAAGAGTGATTTTAAAGGAAATAAATCTTGGCAAATAATTGAAGATTCTATTGATAAAGAAATTGAGTATGTTGATGAGGTGAGGTGCTTATCACTCAGAAAGCATTAAGTCTTCAAATTAAGGAGGAAGAGTTGAAGAGTCAAAGGAAGAACATCTTTCATACTTGATGCCAAGTTTACAATAAGGTACGTAGTATAATTATTTATGAATGGAGTTATATTAACATAGCTAGTACTACTTTTATAAAAGTGTTAGGTCTGATTATCGAAAAGCATCTGAATGTATACAAACTTTAATGGCTTAATGAATGTGAAGAAATCAAGGTGAATATGTAGGTGTTGGTATTATTTCTATTAAGAGTTATAAAAATGAAGTATTATGTGACATAATACCTACATAGGCTTGACATATCCTTTTAGGAAGCCTATACAATATGATAAAATATTTTTACATATTGTTGTGAAGGAAAATAAGTCAGTTACTCTTATACCTTTAAATCTCAAGCATGTCTATAAAAACTAAATGAAATTGAAACGATTAGATGAAGGGAAAAAGCATGAGAGATGTAAAAAAGAGAGTGAGATTGATATAATAAAAGAGAAAGAGTTAGTAGAGAGGAAAAAAGTGTGAGTTATTACACAAAAATTCATACTTAATATACTAACCAACCCATAATTATACCATTGTAAAATGAAACTTCTTTCAATTTTGATATAGGTGATAATTAGAGGTTAAATCCTCTTGAAGAAAGATGAAATGATGTAAACCTGACTAGTTAAATGGGGACCATTGCATATAAGTTTAGATCCATTATAAAATATAAAATTAAATAAGATTTAAAAGCAAAAAAGTTCATATTGTTTGAACACGACCTTGAAGAAGTTCGTTTTATAACCCTCATAACTCTCCAAAATCAAGTAATGAAAAATATAACTGGATGCACGACAATGTACTAGCTTGTTTAACTTTAATAAAAAAGTTATGCTAGCACAACCTCTAGCATAATCATGCCTTAGATCGTGTCTATAGGTGCTAAAGTTTCTATACAAAATATAATCTCAAATATGATTATGTTGTAGGTTGTACCATTCGTTAAAACCCTAATCTTTTCCCTATTATTTAAGAAATACTTTTACATAATGTTAGAGAATTTTGGACCTCTTTGTTTATTAAGACTAATGAATGCTTCTTTTTTTCATCATCATCATCACACGCAGTCCGAAATCTCATAATAAAGCAGGGTCTGGAGAGGTCTGATAATACGCAGCTTTACCCCTATAGAATAGAGAGACTATTTCCGGTAGATCTGCATGTAGATGTGACAATAAAAGAGTGATGCAGGTTAAAGATTAAATAAGTAAAACTGACATGCTAATTTATTATGTAAATAAAATTACAATAAATATATAAATAAATAAAATATATAATATAACCAAAGGATATACCTGAAAACAAAAGATAACATGAAGATAAAAAATTTAATAATAATATTATTATTATTATTAAAAAATACATAGTAGTTGATACAAAGTTAGAAAAAAAGTTATTAAAAAATAATTCGGCAAATTTACTTAATAAGCTATAAAATTCGGCTTATACCTGATATGCTGTAAACATTTGCTCACTGTTTTAAAGTTGTGCCTGTCAACCTTATAGCTCTGTATTATTCTAATTTTATCATGAGGTATCGATATGCAAAGACAATAAGATAGAGACACATAGAATACTATATTACATGTTGTTGAGGGTGAGAAGAATTAGAAGATCGTAAGATTTCATGTCGGAGCAAAGAAAGAAGACTCTTAGGAACATTTTACCTAAAATTGCAGAGAGCCTCAGAAGAAGAAGAAGTTCAAAAAGAGATCCACAGGAGAAGAGAGAGGTTTATTTATACACAAGAGAAGAATAGGTTTATTTATACACCAGGAGAGATCTACAAAACCAATCACCTTACTGTGCGAACTAGTTGGTAATCTTCCTAGAGAGTTAGTACTACTAAAGAACTCCAAAATACTAGAAAACCAAAAAAATGCTTCTTTTTTATTTTTCATAAAATTTCAAACTTGTCAAATAATTCTTTCATTGTGATATTCAAATAATTAACAAATTTAGTTTTTAATTCTTTATAATAAAAAGAGTTAATTTTTTTTATATACCTTATTTCATTTTGTAGGTGTGGTACAAACTTATTTATGGGATTGCATCACTATTATGAAACTTGCCTTTAATTATTTTCTTACAATTACTAGTATAAAACTAAATTCAAAAAATTCGTAACTTTAATCAGTATCTCATTTCTGTAAGTAATTAGTTGATATCTTAGTAACCTATTAATAAAATTCCAACAATAGTTATCGAATCTCAATAAGTCCTTTTATTATAAAATAATTGCCATGTTTCATCATACAACAAATTGATATTTCATTGCATATAGTCTTTAATATAATATCTACTCCTCAATCGATCTTTTTACTTATTTTTTATTTTCTTATTTGATTTATGCTTGCTTCAAGGTGGGTGAAACAAATGAGTACGCCAAATCATTAACATCATCATCATCATTATCATCATCATCACACCTAATCTGAAGTCTCGCAATAAAGCAGAGTCTAAGGAGGCCTGATAGTACGCAATATTATCACTATATTGTAGAAAGGTTGTTTTCTTTAGACTCACATGCAGAATGCACAAAGGGAGTGGATGCTGAATAAAGTAGTAAATAACAAAATACGCGGGGCACTCTACCACAATCGGTAAATAAATTTTAAATACAGAATTTACAAAGGGCGTTGATGATAAATAAATGAGTAAATAAATCAATACGCTCGGCACTCAACCACAGTCAATAAATAACTTTTCAAACAATAAATAAGGAAAATACCTGAAGGAGACCAGATCTGCTAATACCTTACACACTGTAAAGACCGGTTCCTCTTGTCCCTTGTCCTACTAAGGGTCTTCACTGAGAGACCCTGCGGGTATGACCATCCTATGATTTCGGAGTGAAATTTTTTTACATTTATGAGTTGTAAATTTTTGTCTAAAGTTCTCGGCTTATTAACTTACGTACATCCGTTTGTCCTTTTACTTACCATGAATTATATACAATAAAATTTTTAATGATCCCTTATATAAAGATCCATTCGGAAAAAAATCAATTGAAAAGGAATTTTCTAACAACTTTAATTTTTTAGAAGATGTTTTAAAATGCATTATATCATAAAGGAAGTTCATGTTATTAACCTTACATATACTGCACTTACAGAGCAACTTTACATACCCTATTCAAAATCCCGTAAAAGCTTAGAAGACAATAGCTTCTATAGTGTAGTGATATGATACGATGGCATACATAAATGTCATGAAAATCTAATGATAATTTGTAGTGACACATTTAGCACTTTCTTAATAAAAAATAAATGATTCATAATTATGTCATTAAATATTACTAGATACAAAAATTTGTAATAAAAGAACTCACTTTAAAAGGCTAATGTAGAGAACTAAACATACCACCATCCTTATATCTTTATTTGTTTGACTTTTTGTATTACATTTATACATAAACATATATACACAAAGAGAAGCATAAATAAGGAAACTCAATCGATTGATTTCATATTAAGAAAATTAAATTATAATAACAGTTGAAAATTTAACAAACGTAACAAATTTAACAATATTGAATTCTTTAAAAATATTTTCAATATCAGTTAAAAATAATTTGTTTAATAGTGCAAAACTTAGTTGGAATATATTTCACATTATTTTGAAAAATAAAATTTAAATTGAATTTATTTGTTATAGATTTTGAATTCACCCTTAGAAAATTCTTGCGATAAATTGTATTTAAGATGTTATTTTCTAACTTATACTATGTTATAAAATTTGTTTGAATAATCACATAATTTTTATAAGGAAATTAAGTAAATTATATAAATTGATCTGATTTTAAGAAAAATTTCACAATGAAATTTTATTTTAACAAACATACTGTAGATTTACAAACAAAGTTTAAAATTTTTAGTTATTCTAAATGTATTATGAGATAATTAGTGTTTGATAAAGATGCTAATGATTATGATGTTAAATTTTGATTTTAGTTGTGATTATTAAAAAATAAATAAATCACTATATCAAGTTTGTTTAGGGGCTTTTCTGTTTCTTGTTTAACAAAAGGAAAGCCATAATATAGTTTCCATCATTATAAAAATTTTAATTTTTATTTTCATTAATTGTGGCAACTAGTTGCTAAAAAAAGAGCTTCTCGTGACTCTCTAATTGTTTTCATAGTTTCAGGTGCCTTCCTGTCTAATTATTTTCATATCTCTTCTATTTATTAGTTTTCTTTAAAATATCCTTTTTGTCCTTATTATTAGATTGTCTAATTATATTTTTTTTTGGTATTTTCACTTTTTTCTTGATTTTTAGATTTTTAGATTTGGTTGGGTTCTACAAACTTTGATTCTTTAGCTAATAAGTTTTCCACTTTTTTGGGGGGTTCCAACTAAAGTCCTTCAATCAATATACAATGCCAAAAATATATACTAATTTTGTTTATCTTATTTTAAAGATTGAGATAAGCTTATATGCAACGTCTAATATATCTATATATAAGAAATTATGATTATGTTCTTAATAAAAAAAATATGTTGTTAAGAAAAAATGTTAAAGGTTTCTAGTTCTTGTTGTTTCATCATTTGTGAACCTTATAAAGGTATAAGTAGTGCTTTCCCAAGATGTTATGGTCTATTCTCATTTTCTTTTTCAAAATTGATTAAGATAATTCTTAAAGAATTCAATAAAGAATATAACGATGTTTAGTTGAAGAAGAAGTATAATAGATTTAGGGCTAGATTGGAGAATTTCAAGAATTTACTTAAGAAATTTAGAATTGGTTACAAGTCCTTCACCAATGAGGTTAATATTATGTATCAATATTGGGACAATTTATTTAAGATATAATATAAAATATACTATGCTTATTGATATATAACAATAAAATATTTCTGATATACACTGTACATCATTACAGGTGCATAAAATGCCCCATATATTTGAAAGAAAAGGATTAAAGAATATCCATATTTGTGTTATATTTTTTAGAGATATTATTATATATGTGTTCCATGTGCTTCCACTAAATAAATCTCTATCAATTAGTGAAGATGAGTATAGAAATGAGTTTGATGAAGTTTCTTCATTTAATAAGAAACAAGATCAAATATTATCTCCAACAACAAATAAAGTTACCAGTTCATCTTCTAAGAAAATAAATATCCTAAAGAAAGGAGAAAAGGACTTGCTATAACATTTTAGAAAAATTATTGGTCGTAATTGGTAAACAATGATGAGCAAAATGATTTACTTGAATAAAATGATGGTAACATCATCTCCTAACATAACATAGTTGAAGCTTTTGTCAATTAATCAAGAGCTTAATAAAATAAATGAACATTTAAAGTTCTTACTTGATTTGAGTGTAAAGGGTATGCAATATGGAAAAGTAGTAAAAGCTTTACATGATTGTTTTCTTTATATAGAGATTTTTATAAATATATTAGATGCAAGGAAGATGAATTGAACTGTGAGGGCATGTGGTTGGTAAGTAAGGAGCTGCAACTTTCTATCATGGCTACCATTTGATTGTCATTGCAAGTCCGCCAACTTGATAATATGTCCTTGAGAAACTTTATGAACATGGGTATGCTTTTCAAAGCTTCCATAAAGGGTGAGGTAATTTGCAATTTTTTTAGCTTTTCCACAAAATTTGCAAATTATGCATCCAATTCGTTATTCTGAAGTCATTGTGGGCATGTTATTTTTAGTAGGTAAGGTAAAGGAGGAACATAAGGAGGGTCTTTGTGCTTTTCTTCATCCTTTTTCTTCTTCTCTTGGTCCTCTACAAGGTGGGGTTTAACTTGTTCTTCTTCATCTTCTTCTAGCTCTTTCCCATTCCTAAGTGTGATAGTTTTAAATTGCTCTTTTGGATTTACTTTTATATTGCTCAAAAAGCTTTCCATACTTTACATATAGAATTTATTGGCAAGTTGGCTTAGTTGAACTTTCAAATTGTGAATAGAAGAAGCGTGGTTATTAGCTACTTCTTCGAACTTCCCTTCTAGCCTCTTCTGGGCCTCATACATGCTTCTGATCTTGTCCATCATCTTAGTGGGCCTTGAATTCTAATTTGATTCCTTGCATTGTTAGACTAAAAGAAATTTGAGTGGTTCTACCACCTAGTATTGTACGTGTTCTAATAAGAATCATTACCTCCCAACCAACTTATACTCCTATGTAGTTGAATTGCTACTACTAATGGTCATTTTATATTGATTATAGATACATAATTTGCTAAACTCTTATCCATTTAATGTTTCAATTGCACTAATTAAGAGTTATTTATTTTAACTTTAGGATCATAACCAACACTATGCATGGTTCTTCACGTGAACTAAATGTGTAAGGCTAGAAAGTGGGAAGGAGCAAGGAACGACAACGCACAGCCACCAAACAAGGAGCAAGTGCAACTACTGGGAAAGATGAAACACTGTCATGGGCAAGAAATAAAAATGCATAACAACGTCCAGGAGCAGCACAAAACGACAACATAGAGCCAAAAAGTGTGAAAGAAACCTAAATAGTGAGTTAGACCGCAAACCTTATTTATCACATCATCAAGAAACAAAAAGAAGGCTGGTAGCGTAGAGAGGGAGGAGAAAAATGTGAGTGTGCATTTATAAGGGTGGACCAAAAACCCTTATGAAGACATTCAATAGAGGAGAATAAGACAAGACCTGGCGACACAACTAAAAGGAGAAGCAGCTGGTGGCAATAGAGAGGAAAGAAGCATGAGCTGGTGGGTTGTAAATGGAGAGGAAACAAAAGAGAAGCTGGCGGCATAGACAGAAGAATAAGGAGAATGGTGTGTGTGAATAAGGTGGACCAAACCCAATGTTTAATTGTCACATCAAAAGAGAAGCAGCTGGCGGCGTAGATAAAAGAACAAAAAGAAACAGCCTCCTCCAGTACTCACGCTACAACCCTCACTCAAACTTATATTCTCCACTCACACACGAAGAAGCATTCATTGACTCACAGACGCAACCCTCCACTCATTCACAGCAACGAGCCCCCACTTCGGTGCACTCTCCATTCATGGATTGAAAAGTAAGCAGCCAGCCTTCAACAACACACACTCCACTCCATTCACGCAGGCGTGCAAAGAAGACTGCAAACTACCAAAATGTTTATTCCTTATTTGTTCAATTTTTGTGAATTTAATCAATGCAATTATATATTATGACCATGATTTGTGTTACATTGATGAGTATGTGTGAGCAAGTTTTTTTTATTAAGGTTAGGATTGATATTAGATTAGGACAATTTTTATGGTATTGATTTTTGCTTGATTGAATGCATATTAGTCCTAATTTAGCTTGATCGCCTAGATTAAAGCCTTAAAGGATTGAATGTCACAACCAATGGGATTTAATTTTTCAAAAAATTAATCAAACAACATACTTGAGACTAAAGTGTAGACCAACTTTAGGATCTTGTGTAAGGATACCTAGGATTAACGAACTTAATTTTAAGCTTCTTGTATTGAATGCCTTTTATTCCAAATTATCTATGAACTAAGTAGGTAACTCATATTTAGAAGAAAAGGGAATTCCTGAGCATTGGGCTCGATTTGCTTAAGTGAAGTAAATCCTAAATCAACCCACCGTTACAAGTTTTAGTGTCTAATCTAATTGAAATCCGATACCTTAGCCAATTTTTGTCATTTGATTAAGTCTAGTCGTTTTTAATTCACACTTTGTATCTTGCATATTTCCTTGCTTCGCTTATTTTATTTTATTTTCAAGCCAATCAATTCTTGATCGTTTGAGTAATTTTGCATCGTTTAATTTAATTGTCTTACGTGTTAGAATCTCTTGGGTACGATATCTAGTTCTTACCATTTTATATTACTTATCGATGGGGTATACTTCTCTCTAGCTGGTTTATATAGAATTTAATTTATATTGTTTTGTTTAGATCACAACAAGTTTTTGGCGCCGTTGCCAGAAAATTTCCTTATTGTGAGTCATTAGATTAGACAGTATTAATCGTCTCAGATTTAATTCTTACTTCATTGTTTATTTGCATATTTTAGTTGTTTGCTTGATTGCTTTACTTCATTGTGCTTTATTTTCCATTCTTAGCTCTGTTATTATTTGTTTTTATTTGTTCCATTTTGTTTATGCTAACATGAGGTCAAAAGCCTAACAATTTGCTAGTAGATACTAAGATTGAAAAAATTGCTCGCAAGTAGTGCAAGAAAACCAGATTAGCTCGGAATAGTGTCACAGAAGAAAGGACCAGAGAAGAGCAGTTTGTAAAGATGGAATAGCATCAAGAAGGGTTGATGCCACATCCTAAAGAGAGAAGGGAGTTGACTATGATGGATTTGACTATGGAGTACAACAATAGACCTATGCCTCCCATTATAAGGATGACGATCACCTGAGAGTTTTAAGATTCGTCACAGCATTACATCCATGGTGAGAGCATATCAATTAGGAAGATTGCCTTTAGATGATCCAAACACCCATTTGGAGACCTTTCTGGATATTTGTGATTTGTTCAAGTAGAATAGAGTGTCAGAAGATGCGGTGAGATTAAGGTTATTCCCATTTTCTTTAAGGGATAAGGCTAGAGTATGGTTGATAAGTTTGCATTCAGGATCGATTGTTACATGGGATGATATGATGAGATTAATTTTGGGTAAACTTTTCCCTCCTACTATGGTTGCAAAGATGAAAAATGAGATCACTTCCTTCACCCAATATGAAAATGAAGGTGTATATGAAGCATGGGAGTGATTCCAAGATATGTTGATACAATGTCCTAGTCATGGGTTCTCCATATGACAGCAAGTCAATACTTTTTATACAAGAACGACCCTATCGAACAAGAGTACCATAGATGTTGCAGTAGGAGGTAGTTTAATGAGGAAGATGCCAGATAAGGCCAACAAGTTGATTGATAAGATGGCCACTAGCAGCTTTCAGTATCATACAGAAAGGCATCCCAGACGACCTACAGGAGCTCGTATAGTAGACAATACAGTGGCTTTATCTACTTAGATGGATGATTTGACAAAGAAGTTGGATAATCTAATGAAAAGTGTGAGAGGGAGCTAGCTCTTCATTAAGGAGTTGTGCTATATGCGAGCATTGTGGTGGAGATTCCCATGCATCTTCTGAGTGTCAAGTTAGGAATCCTTTTGCTTAAGAGACAGAAAAAGGCCATTAAGTAGGCAATTATAACAGATAAAGAGGGGATTCATATTCTAACACCTATAACCCAGGGTGAAGGAATCATCCAAACTTCTCTTGTCGGAATGATCAGATAACACAACCACAATCATTCAATGTTTAAAGACAACCACCTCTAGGTTTCAAGGCCTCTAATCTTGCGCCACCATAGAAATCTAATCTCGAAGTGCTACTCTCGAAGTACATCTCCACCATAGAGGTTAGGATGTAGAATTAAGAATCTTCTATCAGAAATTTGGAGAATCAGATGAGCCAGATTGTAAGTTTGTTAAAGGAAAGAGTTCGAGTTCATTGCCTAGCATTACTGAGGCCAACCCGAGAGGACATGCAAAGGCAATCTTATTAAGGAGTGGAAAACAACTTGAGGAAGTTAAGGAGAAGCAGAAGGATAAAGAAGTGGAAAATAGTGAAGAAGAAGAGAGTCAGAAGAGTAACAAGGAGGCTAAGGAAGCACCAGCTGAAAAGGGGGATCATCCAAGATTATTTGCTATCCCCATCACACATCCAGTAAGACCTTGGATACCTTATCCTCAAAGGTAGAAAGGTAAGCAATTATATAAGCAATTTGGTCATTTTCTTGAGATATTAAAAAAGTTACATATAAACATTCCTTTTGTTGAGGCTATAGTGTAGGTGCCTTCTTATGCTAAGTTTTTGAAATAAATTTTGTCTAATAAGAGGAGGCTTGAGGAGTATGCCACGGTAAAGCTAAACGAGGAATGTTCGACTATATTGTCAAAAAAGTTGCCACCGAAGCTTAAGGATCCAAGAAGTTTTACTATTCCTTATGTTATTGGTGAATTGCATATAGATAGGGCTTTAACGGATTTGGGTGTGAGTATTAACTTAATACCTCTTTCTATTTTCAGAAAGTTAGGATTGATAGAGTCCAAACCCATTACTATTTCATTTCAGCTGGCAGATAGGTCCATTACTTATCCGAGGGGAATCATTGAGGATGTATTGGTCAAGGCCGAGAAGTTCATCTTCCCGGAGGATTTCTTACTCCTTAACATGGAGGAAGATAGAGACATCCCTATCATTCTTGGGAGACCTTTTATAGCCATTGCACGGACCATCATCGATGTGCAACGTGGAAAGCTCATCTTGAGACTTTAAGATGAAGAACTAGTGTTTGAAGTGTTCAATGCTATGAAGCATCCTTCTACTCTTGACTCTTGTCATTTTATTGATATTGATTCTTCTATTGCTTGTGCAAGTTTGCTAGAAGGGGGAGCGCAAGGAATGATCGAAGAGTTAGGGGAAGAATTGTAAGAAGAGTTGGAAGATATTGATGTTGAGTTGGAGTAGGCATATTGGACATATTATAGAGCATACAAGCCTCTCCAATGTTCAACCAAGCTATTTCCTAAGCCTTCGATTGAAGAGCCCCGTTCTATTGACCTTAAATCTCTTCCGATTCATTTGAAGTCGTTTATCTTAACTCACCTGAGCACTTACCAGTTATCCTTTCTTCTTGTTTGTCAGGTTCCATGAAGGAGTAGTTGTTGAGGGTACTGCGGGACCAAGAAAAGGCCATTAGGTGGTCCATTACAGATATCAAGGGTATAACGCTTCCTTTTGTACGCACCACATTTTTATAGAGGATGGAAGCAAGGCGATAGTGCAGCCCCTGAGGAGACTTAACCCACATATGATGGAGGTAGTTAAAGATGAGGTAGTAAAACTTCTAAATGTAGGTATTATCTGCCCCATTTCTGATTCTGGTTAGGTTAGTCCTGTGCAGGTGGTGTCAAAGAAAGGAAGCACCATTTTGGTTGAAAATGAGAAAAATGAATTAATAGCCACTAGGAAGGTAACTGGGTGGAGAATGTGCATAGATTATAGGAAGTTGAATGATGCCATCAGGAAAGATCATTTTTCTTTACCTTTCATTGATAAGATGATTGAGAAATTAACTGGACATGACTTCTATTGTGCCTTAGATGAATAGAGTGGATATTTGCAGATTCCAGTAACCCCAAAAGATCAGGAGAAAAGAACTTTTACGTATACTTATGGTACATTTGCATATAGACGCATGCCATTTGGGTTATGCAATGCTTCGGCTACATTTCAAAGATGCATGATAGCTATTTTCTGATATGCTTGAATCTTACATTGAAATTTTCATGGATGACTTCTCTATGTTTGGTACTTCATTTAATGCAAGCTTGGAAGACTTTCTCTTAGGTGTGAAGAGACTTATTTAGTGCTTAATTGGGAAAAATATCATTTCATGGTATAGGAGTGTATTGTTTTAGGTCACAAGATTTCTAGCAAGGGTATAGAGGTAGACCCAGCAAAACATGATATCATTAAGAAACTTCCACCACCAAACAATGTTAGATCCATTAGAAGTTTCTTAGTCCATGCTGGTTTTTACCGTAGGTTCATTAAGGATTTTTCTAAGATTGCTAGACCTTTGACTGAATTAATTGAAAAAGATGTTGTGTTTGCTTTTGACGATAAATGTTTGACATCTTTTCAAATATTAAAGGATCTGCTTGTGACTGCACCTATTCTTATATCTCCTGATTGGTCTCTTCCTTTTGAATTAATGTGTGATACAATTGATTATGCAATGGGTGTTGTTTTATGCCAAAGAAGAGATAAGACCTTTCATCCCATTTTTTATGCAAGTAGGACATTGAACAGCTCACAACGCCATTACACCAACACGGAAAAAAGAGATGTTGGCAGTTATGTTCTCTTTTGACAAGTTTCGCTCATATTTGGTTTTGTCTAAAGTAATTGTGTATACTAATCATACAGCCTTGAAATACTTGATGACAAAACCCAACGCCAAACTAAGACTAACTCGTTGGGTGTTCCTTTTGCAGGAGTTTGAAATTAAGATGAGGGATAAGAAGGGAGCCGAGAATTTTGTAGCTGATCACTTATCAAGGTTAGATGAAGCTGCCACGGAGAGTGCCACAAAGAAAGACATTCAGGAGACTTTTCCTGATAAGCATCTGATGATTATGACAGTCACTCCTTAGTTTGCGGACTATGTAAACTACCTTGCTTGTGCTAAAAAACATATGTAGCTTCAAAAGCTTGAAGAGTTCTATTTGGATGCTTATAACAATTCGAAGTTGTATAAGGAGCCTGTGAAGAAGTGGCATAATAAGAAGATCCTCCACTGAGACTTCAAGGTAGGCGACCAAGTATTGATCTACAACTCTCATCTTCGTCTTTTTCCAGGGAAGCTTAAGTCAAGGTGGTATGGCCCATGCAAGGTGATCCAAGTCCTTCCTTTTGGGGTCTTTGAGGTAAAACGAGAAAATGAAAACCCTTTCAAGGTAAATAGAGAACGAGCTAAATTATATATGCCGAGGTTTGTGGATAATTTTGAGGAGCGATTGTCTCTTCATGACACTTCGCCTCCTTAATCGCAGTGCATACTTTTCAGTAAGACTATAGTTTTCTTTCTTTTCTTTTCTCGTTGTTTCCTTTATGTTTCTTTCTTGTTTAATGTATTTCTTTGAATTTTTTTAAGTTTTCTTTAGGGGTTGCGTGGTTGGTGGCAAAGAGTTCTTGGTCGATTCTTTTTCAAGAAAGTTTCTTCTTCCTCTTTCCCCTTTTTGTGTTTGATTGTTAGCTACTTGAACATTAGGTTCAATGTTCATAATAAGTGTGGGGGGGATTGAGATTATGTGCATGCTGATGTTTATGATGTTGATGTTGATGTTGAGAGATACACATTTGAATAGTTGCGACTCGTTTGGTAGCTGACTTAGATCCCATTTTTTTATAAATTTGATCCTGTCAAAGTTGTTGGATGGAGAATTAAATTGTATGCATGAATTTGGATTAAGCAGCTTGAGAGAATAGTGAACTATATGGATTGATTGAAGTAGTTGATTGCATAAACTTAGTCCATAATTGTTGCTAACTGATGAGGCAATTTATGTAGTTTTGATGGATTTTCATTTAATCATATGTGAGATCTTGAGCTATATGACTACATCTTATAGTCATCTATTTTCTTTGTTGTATGTGATGCTTCCCTATGTGGATTACTTTTAGAACTTGCTCTGAACCTGTTTGATACTGCTATTTACATACTTTATGGATATGATAAAGGCCTTCTTTGGTTTTAACCTTTAGCTTAAATGACCCACCAAGTCATTTTCCCTTATTACCCCCTTTGAGCCTTTGACCTTGTTTGTTTTCGTATTAATCACATTGCATTGAAACTTGAAAATATTTTATCCTGACCTTTTCACAAGTTGAAGGAAGTACTAAGTATTTGATGTCCTTAACTTAGGGACTTTTGTTTTATATGCTATTCTAAGATGTTTTAGAGGTACATCTACTCAGTTGTTGCTGATTTGTGCTACTACTATCTTCTTTTATGTTTATTATTACCAAAAAAGAAAAAAAGATCAAACAATAACGTTGGATAGTGATGAGTAGTTGTAATCATGTGTTTCTATTTGCACACCTCAAATTTCTTTTTGATTGTCCCACGTGAGTAGCCTTTGCCCTTTTTACTTTACCTTAACCTAAGCTCCATTACAACCCTTAGTAAAAGCCCTTTTGATCTATGATGGCATGTACTCTATGTAGTGGAAAATAGGTGAATTTGCAAGCCTATGGTAGTGTAATCTCTTAGAGGAAGTT
>JANSVA010194492.1:0-27744 GCA_025504915.1 Erythroxylum reticulatum
AGAGAACAAGTTCACTGAACAGACCCGATATGACAAATATATTTGAAACATCACTTGTATATCAATGGAATTCTCATTGTGATGATTGTATAAGTGATCCTTTGACTTGAGGGTGTCAAAATTATCTTTTATGGGGATTGCTATGTTTTGATACTACTTATGATCGACTTAATCATAGGTCGTTTAATTGGTAGTCAATGGATGTAGCATGAGCTATATAGAGATAGCTGAGTGATCAAGATAAAATTCATCACCCTAAAATAATTAGGGAGAATCTTTCATTGTTCTCGATTAGTATTAATTCAAGAAATCCTTGGCCAAGGTGGAATGATGCTTTGTAAATAGTTTACAAATGTCATTAATTGAATCGATAGCTAATAGCAGAGAACTAATATGATTAGACTCAAAATAGAGTAGACATTAATTTCATGCTTTATGTCTAATCGAAACATTATATGATGAAATAATTATGTACCAAAAGGTTAGTCAAAACTACTTTGACATTCCTAAATATTTGGGTGATCATTGACGCATTGCTAGATGCCAATCTTGATCTATGATTATAAATTGTTTAATTGGAGAATTAAAGATAAATTAAAAGGAGTTTTAATTTATCTAATTTTAATTATGAATTAAATTAGTTTTCATATTCATTGCCAACATATTTGGGAACCTAATGGATCTCACTTATAGAATGGGTTGAAGAGAGCAAAGTTAATTTAATCAAGTTAGATTTAATTGTAAAGTTTGAGAAACTTTATGATTAAATATGAGATATTTAATAAATAAGGATCAATGTGAGATGTTAAATCTTATATGGGCATAATTCCTATTTAATTAGAAATACTTGTAATTCTAATTAAAGTTTAATTCAAATTAGAATTTAATTTCAATTAAATTACTAAAACGTCCAAAGCTTATTATTAATAAGCTTAAACTCTATGGAGCTAGCACTTCTTGTTTAACCCTCTTTGTAAGAGTTACAGAGTTCTCTCAACCTATTTTGTGTATACCGTTAGAGGCCGGAGACTTATACGGTTATGATAGTTAAGACGGATCAGTTTTAGGAATAGTTTGAGGGATATGACAAGGCAAAGATTAAGCTTCAGAATAAGGTATGAATTAAATTTCCACTTTATCATAATTTATGTTGATCATTTTATAGAATTAAATAGATAAGGACTCAAAAGAACAATGTCCTACCATTTCTTTTGGCCTTTCTCGTGTTGTAATCTTCTTGGATGGAAGTTCTATAGGACTTGAATTTCATCACTAAGACTTAGAAGACAGGTTTCATATATGATGCAATATTAGTAATTCATCTATTGGATGACCATGACTTAATCTACATCTCATAGGCCTTCCACCTGGTTTACACTATAGGAAACGGACCAGGATGAAATTTGAACACAGTAGTGGTTTTGAATTTATTCATAAAGTTTTGACTCGGGAAAAGGTGCACAGGCTTAATCATAGAGGGATCCTATAAGCCTTCCACCTGGTTTACACCATAGGAAACATACCTTGATGAAATTTGAAAACAGTAGTGGTTTAGAAGTTTTGCACAAAATTTTGACTCGAGCCGAGATACTCAGGCTTCATAAAGGGATTTTTTTCTGGCTTTCGAAAAGAAATTCTCAATGAATTAGATATCTAGTGCCTTCTCCTTTTCTGAAAACTAAATAATTTTCACTGATGGGGAACCATTTTTCTAAATTGTAGTTTCCACTTTCCATCTTATTTTGACTATAGGAATTTTTCAACTGACGTAGAGGAGTAGAAAATTGTCTTTAGATTTTCTACACTTTTAATGTGGAGATATTCTTAGTACTTACCGCTTACTTCTAAAATAGGAAATTTTATTTCAATTCAAGCATGCAAACACTGTTATAGATGTTGACATGACACATCATTGACGTGTACCATTTCATTTGGATCCTGCGTGCAAAATTTTATGACTTCAATGTGAATTAGGTTGTAAGCAAGCCCGTAATGGTTGGGGTTGGATTTTCAAATGCAAAAATGGATTGTTGTTCTTTTAATTTCACTTTTCTATTTATGCATTGCTCTCGCATGGTCGATTTTCTGCGTATCTATATTCAAGTCTGTTGTGCAGTCCCACCACCTATGCATCCTTTATACTGTCCAATAAGGTTTTGCCTAAGCATTGTTGTGATCTGCATCTAGTTTATAAAAACTTGGTTTATGAACTTGTGTTTCATATCTTCCATAAATTGATTGTTTGGTTGAAAAATAATGATTAAAGAGGAAGCTTAAATTTGGACATACTTGTCGTTTTGGTCTTTAGATTTTTTTTGATAAATCCAATAATTAATAAATCATAAGTAAAAGGGTTTATGTACATAGGCAGAGATTGTACAAAAAACCAATCTCTTACCAATACCAAAGAGGAATTCTCACGAAATTTTCTCAAGTTCACCGCGAAGAAACCTAGAGTTGGCCATGGTTAACTTTACCCGAAAGAAATCCTAGCTAAACCTTCAAGTTTGCCATAGCAAACTTCCACAGACGCATACCCAGTTTTTCAAATTCAGGTTAGATTTTGAGACTCTTTTAAATATAATTTGAATTGGACTTCTTATTACAAATGTAGCTATACATCTCTCGTTTAATAAAAATTAAGAATCATATCATTTGGATAACTAGAGAAAAAGTTATATCTAAAATACTAAGGCATACTCAATGAACATTTTCCAGTTAATCATCCTCAAACTTTACAGATTTTAATACCTAACATTACTTGTACAAAGATCACTATTTTCTACTTCTTTTACTCCTCATTTTCAACTCCATTTCATCCCAATATCATTCACCAACAAAGCATGATCTAAATTTGATCATTAACCCAAAAACAAGACATGTTCATGTACCTATTCATCAACTTCCAATTCTCATTAAAACATCCTTTTCACAATCAATCCATCTTACAAACATGGGTAGCATAACTCATAGTTTCTTACTCCTCATATACAATATCAATCATCCATAAAAACAACTCTTAACCCATTATTTAGCATTTACATGAAACAAAACATCTCTATAGCTCATTACTCATCAAGCATATAGGTATAAGCAAAAAAATTCACAAACTCTTCGTCATCCACAACACCTACATACAAAAAGTACTATTTCATGCATTAACCTTTAACTATCATCATAAATGCTCCATTTAACATTGCCCATAAAATTAAAATACGACTTACTTGATTTAGCTACCCAATCTTCAAACTCTTCAAGAAAATAAAAAATACCTAACTTCAAACACAACCTACGATCATCACCATCTTTAGGGCTGGAATGTTGGGGTTTTTGTGGGAATGAAAGAGAGAGTAGGTGGAAGAGTAGCAAGTAGAAAATGAGTGGGCTAGGTTCAATATGGGTGGAGATTTGAAGAATAAAAATCAAGAAGAAGAAGAGAAGAGAAGCTACAAAGGAGAGAAGAAGAGAACCAAAAGCAAAACACCAATGGCTTTTTAAGAGAGAAGCATCATGAGAGAGCAATCAAAAGGGATGGGGGCCTTTAATTAGAAAAAGTCAACTTAAGACATGTGTCACTTGATCCAATTTCTAAAGCATTAAAATAGGTTCTTTCATTTAACTAGTCCAATCAATTTCAATTTCTACTTTAATTGTCCCCCAATTTTCACTAGCACTTATGAATAAATCCTAAAGTCACTTATCGAAATTTTCATTGCTATTGGATAGCAATTTCTACTACTATTTATTAACAGTTTTGCCACTTGGCAATTTTTCTAATCTAAAAGTACCCAACAAATTTCCAAAAATATCCTAAAACTTCAAAAATTCTAAATCACCAAATACAATCTCCAAATCAATTTTCAACATATAAAAACCACAATTCTCAATAAAAATCACATTTAAAAACAATTATACCTAGAATGTCAATGAATGCATGTACAATTACTTTCATGTGCAAAATTTCACTATTCACCATTCACGTGTATGTGCATGTCATATTATGCATGACCATAAAATGCATTTTCTAATCTCTCAATCATCTCTCATATATTCAATTATAGCCGCAATATGGACAACGAGATGTTACAAATCTCCCCTCCTTAAAGAAATTTCTTCCTTGAAATTCTTACCTGATTCTTCGAACAGGTGGGGATATTATCTCCTCATGTGCTCCTCTATTTCCCATGTGGCTTCATCAGTTGAGTGATTCCTCCATAGGACTTTCACTAATGGAATGTCTCGGTTCCTCAACTGCTTGATCTGTGATCCCACTATCTTGATCGACTCTTTAACATAGCTTAAGTTATTAGCAACCTCAATCTCTTGAGTCGATATTATATGTGACGGATCTAATCAGTATCTTCGAAGCATACTCACATAAAACACATTATGTAATTGCATCTCATTCGGTAAAGCTAACTTATAAGTCAAAGGTCCTATCCTCTCAATGATTTCATAAGGACCAATGTACCTAGGACTCAACTTGCCCTTTTACTGAATCTTAATACTCCTCTCCAAGGTGACACTTAGAGAAACACTCTGTCTCCTACACTGTACACCATATCCCATCGATGTTAATCCACTTAACTCTTCTGTCTATCTTGAGTTGTTTTAATTCAGCTTCGGATCAATTTTACCTTATCCACTGTGTCTTGTATCAATTTTAGGCCTTCAAATATTCTTAAGCCCTCTTCATCCCAATATAATGGCGACCGACACTTTCTGCTATAAAGTGCCTTATACGATGCCATTCTGATACTACTATGATAATGATTGTTGTATGCAAATTCTATTAGTGCTATATACTGATCCCAAGCTCCTTGAAACTCTAATACACAAGCTCTGAGCATATCCTCAATAGTCTTTATTGTCCTTTCACTCTGTCCGTTTGTTTGAGGATGAGATGCTATACTGAAGTTTAACTTAGTACCCATAGCAAACTGCAGGCTTTTCCAGAATCTCAAAGTGAATCTAAGATCCCTATCTAATACAATGGACACCGAAACCCTATGCAGTCTCACCACTTCATTCACATATCTCCAAGCCAATTGATCTAGTGAGTTATTCTTCCTCATCGATAAAAAGTGGGCCGAATTTCTCAACTGATCCATTATAACCCACATCGCATCATGTTGCCTCATAGTCTTGGGTAATCCCATAATGAAGTCCATAGTGATTCGTTCCCATTTCCACTTTGGAATGGGCAACGAATGTAGCTTCCCTACTAGAGCCTGGTGCTTAGACTTAACTTGCTGGCATGTCATACGCTTAGATACATACGTCGCCACATGCTTCTTCATTCTGGGCCACCAGAAATGCTGCTTAAGCGTGTTATACATGTTGATAGTACCAGGATGCATAGCATAGGCAACCATATGAGCTTCCTTAAGAATTTCCTTCCTCAGATCCTCCACATTGGGCACACATAGTCTCTGCTTTAACCACAAAGTCTCATCTCTCAACTCAAACTCGAAATCCGAATTCATCTCCACTTTTTCTATAAGCTTCACCATATCGGGATCTTTCCTCTGTACTCTTCTGATCCGATCATTTAACATCATTTTAAGTTTCAATGTAGCAATCAAGGCCTCACCTTGTTTCAGATTCAACTCAACATTCAAAGCTCTCAATTGAATTAAGATAGGTAACCTCGATAACTAAATCTGAGCTACACTGGTCTTAGACTTTCTGCTCAAGGCATCAGCCACCACATTTGCTTTCCTCGGGTGTTACTCAATTGTGCAGTCATAATCCTTCAGTAACTCAATCTATCTACTCTATCTCAAGTTCAACTCCTTCTGACTGAGCAGATACGTCAAACTTTTATGATTTGTATACATCTGGAAGGTCTCCCCATACAAGTAGTGTCTTCAAATCTTTAGAGCAAAGACAACTACAGCTAGCTTTAAATCATGCACTAGATAATTAATCTCGTGAGACCTTCTTTGTCTCGATGCATAGGCAATCACCTTGCTATACTACATCAATACACATCCTAATCCTTGATGTGAAGCATCACTATATACCACATATCCTCCGGTCCTTGATGGAATAGTCAACATTGGTATTGTAGTCAACTGATGCTTAAGCTCCTCAAAGCTCTTCTGACATTCCTCATTCCATCTGAACACTACATTCTTCCTCAGAAGTTTTGTCAGAAAGGCTGAGGTCAGAGAAAACTCCTCGACAAACCTTCGATAATATCCAGCCAAGCCTATAAAGCTTCAAATTTAAGACACATTCCTCGGAGCTTCCTAATTCATCACTGCCTCTATCTTCCTTGTATCTACTTGTGTGCCTTGTCCAGTCACTATATGTACCAAAAATACTACTTGATCCAACCAAAGTTCACACTTACTGGATTTGGCATACAACTGATTTTTCCTCATAATCTGTAAAATCAATCTCAGATGCTCAGCTTGTTCTTCCTTACTCTTTGAATACACCAAAATATCATCTATGAACACAATTACAAAGTGATCTAGGTAGGGCTAAAATATCTTATTCATCAAAGCTATAAAAGCAAGCTAGGGCATTGATTAACCCAAACGGCATCACTAAGAACTCGAAGTGCCCATACCTGCTCCTGAATGCACTCTTAGGTACATCAACCTCTGCTATCTTCAACTGATAATACCCTGATCTTAAATCCAACTTAGTAAATGCTTAAACTCCTTGTAACTAATCAAGTAAGTCGTCGATCTTAGGCAACATGTACTTATTCTTCACTGTCACTCGATTTAGCTGCCTATAATCAATGCATAATCTCAAAGTCCCATCTTTCTTCTTTACAAATAACACTGGAGCTCTCCAAAGTTAAACATTGGGTCTAATGAAACCCTTTTCCAATAATTCTTGAAGCTGTGCCTTCAACTCCTTTAGTTTCTTAGGTGCCATTCTATATGGAGGGATGGATATAGGAGCAGCACTCGAAAATAAGTCAATAATAAACTCCATCTCTCGATCTGGAGGTAAACTAGATAGCTCGATGGGAAACACATCCAGGAATTCCCTGACTATGGGAATTTCTTGCACATTCTACTCAACTCCAGTATCAATGACATGGGCAAAATAAGCCTCACATCCTCCTTGCATCAACCTTAATGCACTCACAAAAGATATCATCCTGGCTAGCACTACTTGACTAATTCCTTTAAATACTGCCCTTAGCTGACCAGGAGATTCTAATACTACCTCCTTAATATAGCAATTCATGACAGCCCTATGAGTAGTGATCCAATCCATACCTAAGATAATGTCTATCTCTCTCAGCTGTAGTATAATAAGGTCTACCTTTAATACTGCTTGATTAATAAGAATTAAGTATCTTTTGCAAACTTCTCCTATCACTATAGTACTACCTATTAGTGTACTAACCTCTAATCCATACTTTAACTGTTCTGCATCACAATGCAGCCTAGATTCCAGATGTGTTGCAATACAAGAATGTGTAGATCCTAGAACTAGTAATGCAAATGCTTCATGCACATAAATAAATAGCACACCTGCAACGACATCCAGAGAGTCTTGGGCCTCTTGCTTGTTCATCACATAAACTCTACCTTGGGACTGGGGTCGGCTGCTTTACACCTCAGTTTTAACAGAAAGACTCCCAGAGCTCACTCTACCTCAGCCACCATTCCTCTATCTAGAACATTACCCCAGCTCAGCTGGACCATAGCATCACTCCCTGATCTTCCACTCCTACCAGACTGAGCTCCTAAAGTAGCAGGACAATCTTGAATTTGGTGATCAAAAGAGCCATACCTAAGGCAAGCCCCATTTATTTTCCAGCACTCTCCACCGTGCCTCTTCTCATAATACTCACACAGGGGCAACTGACTCTGCACTGTACCTCTTCCACTGCCTAATTGTACAAAGCCACCCCTCAGCCTGAATCCGGACTGCCTTGATCCAGTTGGTGGTCTGAAGGCTCTGTTTTGGCGTTTACTAAATCTTCTGTCAGAACCACTCTGACCCTCACTAGACCTCTTCATTCTGGACCCTTGCCCAATCTCTGCTTGTCTCTCACTCAATAGCTGCTCAATTCTGATCGAAGCGGCTTTTAACTCAGTGAAAGTACTTAGGTCTGAAAGCGCCAACCTTATTCTAATCTCCATATTAAGCCCATCCTCAAACCTTCTACACTTGTCTTCTTCCGAAGGAATCAAAGCAGTAGCATAACTCATCGACTCGTTGAACAGAATCTCGTACTCTGCTACCAACATCCTGTCCTGCTTCAATTCCAAGAATTCCTTCATCTTTCGGTCTAAGTAAATCTTGGTCATATAGTTATCTTTGAAGACTCTTAGAAAGTCTTCCCACTTCAGGTGGCAAGGCTTGGTGGTATTGCTTGGGACAGTCTTCTACCACTGGTAAGCTGGGCCTTACAGTAAAGACACTACGTATTCGAACCTCTCATCCGGCTCGCAATCCATCTGATCAAAAACCCTCTCAGTCCTTTCTAGCCATCCCTCAGCCTCAGCAGGGTCTGTGCTACAATAGAAATCCACAACCCCCTGTTTCCACAGCCTATCATACCTTCTCTCCCTTCGCTCAAGAACTCTCGAAGGCATCTCCTCTGATTGAGGTACTGAGGACTCCCTACTAGGTCCTACAAATCCTAGGTCAACTAGTTCCCCCACTTGCTTACCTATGGTAGATGACTTATAATAAACAATAACATCAATCATTGTTTGCATTTATCATAATATTTCATTCTTAACATTCCTAGATATCCCTATGGATGCCAAGTCATGCTCTGATACCACCCACTGTAGCACCCCTTACCCTAGCGTCCATGCCGAGACACCTTGAGGACATTCCAGTACATGGCCTAAGATAAAGCTGCACTACGATCAATCACATCACTCACTTGACATGGCATCATTTATCTTTGTTCTCTTATAATTAACATAAGGGAAGTCACCATATTTTTTAAAACCAAAATTTCCTCATTTCATTTCATAAAAACCAAATTTATAATGTAGCTTTTACAATATAATCTGAAATATGTACATGATCCAAACCTAATACAAAAGTGCTACATGAAAGAGGAACTATACAAAATCTATCTAAGCAATTCAATCCCAGTTGACCGACCTTTGAGCCATTTCTTCTTTTCCCGAAAGTACAATTCTACACTGCTTGTATGTCTCTCAGTGGCTAAAGTCGTCTCTCAATCCTGAAAAGTCAACATGCAATTTTGAATGAGTTTTGCGAACTCAATGAGGTAACCATCATCGATGGTTCACTCAATTCATGCATCATATCAACACACAGAACACATATTTCACAACCTTTCACAATTCATCATATACCACATTCACACTCAAGAGTAGACAATTTAGCATCTCAATCAATCCAATATGCTTAATAAAATGCATATGAATGCTCATGTGACTCTTTTCCAATTAATACATTGTTGTGACCAAGTGTCTAAACTATCCCGTATCCATTGTAGATACTGGACTCATTTATAATTGTCCCTTATCTATTGGGAATATAGGGCTCATTTTACGTAGTGAGCCTTAGGCTCTTATACACTTTGGAGCTTTTAACTCATTTTTGGTGGCTACTCCGATCACAACTCCCATTATCTAATCAGGCATTTATGTATGGAATACATCTCACATTTTTAATCAATCATATCATGAAACACTTAGTTTATCACATTCATATGCAAGTAGTACTTCAGTAACTCATTCATATTTCATAATTATCGGACCTTCTGTCCGGAAATCATCACAATTCAATTCACATTCATGAAGCGATTCAAACATAATCTAATACAACAAATAATTGAGTAGAACCGCCTAGGTTACTTATAGGTCACTCCCAAAGCTAATGCCTGGAAGTTCCGGAAACGTCTAGATGTTGACGTTCCAATTGCTCCTCTATATTATACAATAAATGCATATCAAAATTTGCACACTTATAAGTGTTTATTAGTGCACATGTATGTGTATGAAAGATGCACAATTCATGTTCATGACAATCCTAGGTATCTATCTATTATTCTCATCATGTAAACATTTGTATTACCAACTCATATAAGTGCTATGTATACTTTTGGTCTATACCCCAATAAAACCATTAAAATCACACTTCATAACTCATTGATCCAAATTCCAGATTTTCCCAAAAACTAACTTTTGGGTCTACTATTATTGAGCATTTAGACAAAGAAAATGTCAAAATTTGAGAACACTTTCTTCTATAAAATTTCTCCCCCATGTGTTAGGTTTCTAATGACACCAAAATCATTCATTTTGATTTAGTATTGTGAAAGTTATACACCAAATATTTTTGGACTGCTTTTATTTTAAGACAGTACCATATACTCAACTTCCAACCAAAAATTGAAATTCTTAGAGTCCAATTCAGAATTTTATGTCATCATATCATTTGTAAAACTATGTCTCTAGTTTACTCAAAAGTAAGAGTAAGTACATTTGGATAATTATAGAAAAAGATATACCCAAAATACTAAAATATGTTCAGTGTAAAAAAAAAGTTCGCCGCGACGAACTCCTCCAGAGAGCAAATCTCAGAAAATTTTCACAAGTTTGCCACGGAGAAACCTAGAATTGGCCGCGGTGAACTTTACCTAAAAGAAATCCTAGCTAGACCTTCAAGTTCTTCACAGAAGCAAGGAGTTTCCCGTGGTGAACTTCCACAAATGCATACCCAGTTTTTCAACTTTAGGTTAGATTTTGAGACTCTTTTAAATAGAATTTGAATTCGACTTCTGTATGAAAAATGTAGATATACATCTTTAGTTTAATAAAAAATAAGAATTATCTCATTTGTATAACTAAATAAAAAGTTATAGCTAAAATACCAAGGAATACTCAATGAACATTTTCCAGTTAATCATCCTCAAACTTTACAGATTTTCATACCTAACATAACTTGTACAAAGATCACCATTTTCTACTTCTGTTACTCCTCATTTTCAACTCCATTTCAATCCCAATATCATTCACCAATAAAGTATGATCTAAATTTGATCATTAGCTCAAAAACAAGACATGTTCATATACTTATTCATCGACTTCTAATTCTCATTAAAACACCCTTTTCACAACCAATCCATCTTATAAACACGGGTAACATAACTTGTAGTTTCTTACTCCTCATATAAAACATCAATCATCAATAAAACTACTCCTAACCCAATATTTAGCATTTATATGAAACATAAAGTCTTTATAGCTCATTACTCATCAAGCATATATGTATAAGCAAAAAAATTTAGAAACTCTTCATCATCCATGACATATATACACACAAAGCACCATTTCATACATTAACCTCAAACTATCATCATAAATACTCCATTTAACATTGGCCATAAAATTAAAACATGAATTACTTGATTTAGCTACCCAATCTTCAAACTCTTCAAGAAAATAAAAAATACCTAACTTCAAACACAACCCACGATCATCACCATCTTTAAGGTTGGAAGGTTAAGGTTTTTGGTGGGAATGAAAAAGAGAGCAAGGTGGAAGAGTAGCAAGTGGAAAATGAGTGGGCTAGGTTCAACGTGGGTGGAGGTTTGAAGAATAAAAATCAAGAAGAAGAAGAGAAGAGAAGCTACGAAGGAGAGAAGAAGAGAACGAAAAACAAAACACCAATGGCTTTTTAAGAGAGAAGCATCGTGAGAGAGCAAACAAAAGGGAGGGGTCCTTTAATTAAAAAAAGTAAACTTATGAAGTGTCACTTGCTCCAATTTCTAAGGCATTAAAATAAGTTCCTTCATTTAACTAGTTCAATCAATTTCAATTTCTACTCCAATTGTCCCCCAATTTTCACTAGCACTCGTGAATAAATCCTAAAGTCACTTATCAAAATTTTCATTGCCATTGGACAGTAATTTCTACTACCATTTATTAATAGTTTTGCCATTTGACAATTTTCCTAGTCTAAAAATACCCAACAAATTTCCAAAAAATCCTAAAACTTCAGAAATTCTAAATCAACAAATACAATCTCCAAATCAATTTTTAACACATAAAAATCACAATTCTCAATAAAATCACATTTAAAACCAATTATCCCCGGAATGTCAATGAATACATGTACAGTCATTTTCATGTACAAAATTTCACTATACACGTGTATGGTCATGTCATATTTTGCATGAACATGAAATGTATTTTCTAATCTCTCAATCATCTCTCATATATTCTATTCTAGCCGCAACATGGGTAACAGGATGTTACATATAACAATTGCCATTTTTTTTATAAAATATATAAGATATAGGCTCAATTTCAAACAGTTTCACCAAGTTGCTGATGTCCATGAATTATAGTATAAAGGGATGATAAATATAATCTCAAGAGTGATTATATAGGATTTTTTATTCATTAATTTTCATAATAAGTGATGGTATTATATGTGTGGAGTCATAGAAAATGGAAGCTAACTATTGTATTGATTAATAAATCCAAGATTAATGGTTAAATTATTATAATAAGATATTATAAGTTTTAGTATTTTTTACATGTTATCAATTTTATTATGATTAAAGTCTCATATTATACATATAAAATGATTATGAGATTATTAATGTTAAGAAATTGAAGTGGGATCCAATCCTATGCATAGTAGAATAAATAAGAAAATTTTCATATTGTTTTTCAAAAGTCAAGATCACTTTAATTTTTTTAAAAAAAATTAAAGTAATGTTTGTATTAACTCAAGCTAAGCTTAAAAAAATACAACACAATGGTCGATTTCAATATTACACTTAAACAAAGTAAAACTACTAGTGAATTAGGAAACAACTATTCCTAGTTTACTAATTTTAATTAGAGCTTCAAATATTCCAAAGACACCTCATGTATGGACTAAGTTTAACATAATTTTCATAAGTTATAAAAAGCTCTTTGATCAAATGAACTGTTGTATCTACTAGCATCTAGGTATCTGTCTCTTTTCCCTTCTACAACTTGTAATTTCTTTCTCTCCAGATTATATAAATATCACAGGAAAATGTAGTCTTAATAGCTACTCCATCCTTTTTCATCTCGTTTATCATATTGATGGTCCAGTGTATGATTTTCACCCTTTCATCCTAAGGACAATGAACTTGTAATGTTTTTGGACACTAGCCTAAATGGCTTATGAAACATTACATTCGAAATATAGATGATTCCAAGTTTCACTATCCTTTATGCATAAAATACATTTGGTATCCAAGTTGCTTGTAGTGCAATACCATCTAGCTTTAGTTTTTAGCCTATCTTTAATTGCAAGCCAGCATATAAAATATTTTTTAAGGAATGAAGGATTATTCCATATTAGCTCATGCCAAGGGACCTTGGGATGTATATCCCTAAACATTTTATATTAGGATCTATTGGATAATTCCTTGGAGTTGGTATGTGATCAGGTTAGCTTATCTTCCTCACTTGCGTATAGATTCCTTGGTAAAGAATTTTCCAAGCTATTAGCCCCTCTCAAAATTGCAATTCCAAGTTCCATTGTGTAAGATGGAGTTAAATCTTTCTCAAATTGGAATCCTAATAATCAAGTGCTCATTCTTATTATTTAAAGTACTTAGATTTCTTTTGTTATTAAACAAAAACCATATTGATTCACCATTTATGAGTAAGTTCTTCATCGAGTGGTAAGTTTGATCTTTGAATCTCAAAATTTGCTTAAATCTCCATGAGCTTACTTTGGTTTCATCTAATTACTATAAACTTTTCTCCTTCATATAGTACTCATTGATCCACTTTGATAGGATAGTCTTCTTGTGCTTAAATATCCTTCATATCCTCCTTGTGATTAGCACTTTTTGCATGGAAATTAGTGATGTAATCCCTATTTAGCAAGATACAATTCTTCAACTTGGCCCCTCTAGAGCTTCCTATTTTTCTAAACTAGAGAAACTGCTTGGTTTATATTTCAATCTCCTGCAAAATCTTCTTGGGCAACACCAAGTGAGCGCTCCATTGAGTATGTACATTCCTTAAAATTGTGGATATTAGTTATATTCTACTAGTAAAAGACAGATTCTTATGTTTCCAAGTATTGATCCTAGTTTTGTACTTCTTAATCAAGGGCATATACTCCACATACTTTAGCTTATTCATAGTAATTGGTATTTCTAAATATCTAAAGGGAGGGGCCTAAATTTGTATATTTTTCAACATACAAACCTCTTTCCCATTCTGTATATCTATTGTGATAAACATACAAATTTTATTAAAGTTATTTTAAAAACTTGATAGCTTGCCAAACTCCTCAAGGATCCTTATTGGAAGTGATAAAAAATATAGTTCATCCTTGTTTAACGATAGGATGTCATTTATAAAAGCTAAATGATTTAGCTTCAACACATTACATTTGTGATGAAATTTGAATATTGGATTGTTAAGAGTGAGGGCTGCCAACATTCTAGACAAAAATTCAATAGAAAGTGAGAATAGGTAGGGGAAGAGGTGATCCCTTGCCTAATGCATTTATAATTCTTGAAGAATCTTTTTGGACTACCATTAATTAGTATGATAAAGTCGATAGATGTAATGCACTCCTCATTCTAGCCCATAAATAGCTCTAGATAACTAAAAAAATGAAGAAAAGCAATGATGAATTCCCATATGATTGTGTCAAAGGCTTTAAAGAATCAATATTGATGCAGCAACTCGTAATGACCTCTTTAAGAATTGTATTCCCTTAATAATTCTTAGACAATTAGGATGTTGTCCCCAATACTTCTACCTTGAATAAAGGCACCTTGGGATAAAGTGATAAGGGCTTGTAGGTATTTCTTAAATCTGTTAGCAATTATCTTTGATATATGTTGTTACAACAGGAAATGCAACAAAAATGTTTCGTACCATTAGGGTTTTGAATCTTTAAGACAAGGCATATGTATTTCTTGTTGATTTCTCTAAGAAGTTTGGATGAGGAAAAAAATCCAACAATGCTTCTACCATTTACTCACCAATAATGCTCTAAGTATTTTGAAAGAAATGAGCATTAAAACAATCAGGCCCTGGAGCCTTAGATGGGTTTAAAATAAAGAGAGTGTTCTTAATTCCTAGCACTGATATTGGAATTATGAAGGCTTCCTTAACTTCTTTACTGATCTCCTATTTAATTATCTTAGAAAGATCTCCTCTTCCACTTAATTCAAGCAACATATTCTTAAAGAATTTCATTATAGTGCTCTCAATCTCTTCCTAGCTTGGACATAGATTGCCCATGTCATCAGCTAGTATAGTTATTTTATTCTCTATCTTCAATCCAGTATAAAGTTTTAAAAGAAATTAATATTGGAAACACCATCCGTAAGCCAGTTAACTCTAGATTTCTACCTTAAAATAGAGTTATGAACATTCCATGTTAAGTTCAGTTGTATTACCTTAAGAAAGTAGCTTTTGGAGTCTTTAAATTGTGATTGTGAGGTGACAAGTAGCTTTCTCATTGTAGTTCCATCAATTTTTCCTTATCTTTTTATAATAATTTTGTAGATTCCATCTTGTTAGTCTTTATGAATTCCTTTAATCCTTGCTTTGACCATTGATAGCTTCCTCATTAGTTGATAAGATTTTTATCCTTCCACCTCAAATAACCATCTACTCTTTACTAAGTCTTCAAATCTTTATCTTCCTAGCAAACAATTGAAAAATCTAAATGATGCTCTAAATATTTTAACATTAAGCATATTATATATACCTATCCAAAAGTGATTAGAGCATATTGATTCCCCAAATTTAGCATAATAATTGGAAAAATTGACAAACCATTGCTGATTTACCTTAAATCTGTCCAATTTCCTTCTAATAAATTACTCCCTTTGTTGTTTATTATTCCAAGTATAAAAATAGCCAACAAACCTTAATTCCGACATATAATGGTCCTGAGTAATCTCAGTTAATTCCTTCCCCTCTCCCCTTAACCTTGTTCTATTTCCTTAAGCCTTAATTGGTGAAAGTATACATTTGCAGTCTTTAGCAACAACCTAAGGACCTCTTATTAAAAAACGAATTACCTTGATGTCCTCCAAAAGCTTTGCTCTTTGGAATGCATCATTAGTTGAGAGTTCAATTCTACCTAGAACACCCTATATTTTGCATATATAACCTAGCTTGACATGAAGCCATAATGTACATTGGCTTTCTCTGTATGCAATAATGATCCTACAATTATGATGAAAAGTATGATTCGTATATAGTTTCCATTTGTCACCTAAAAAACCAAGTGAGACTTGCAATTAAGAAAGCTTTATTTTAGTTTCTAGTAACCCTATGACATGTGCTTAATTGATTATATAATTATTCCATAACACTTAGTAATTAATGACATGAAAATGCTTAAAATACTCACTTAGACTTATATAAGATTTAAGGAACAATTTGGAAGTGAAAGAGCTAAAGTGAGTTGAAAGCACGATGAAACTCAGACATTTAGCAAAATAAAAAGGCAGATGTTGGGCTGAGAGAAAAATGCAAAAGTGGGTTTGGAGGGTTGGTTTTAAGAAGAAAAAATTAGGAGGTTTCCTTCGGGAATGTTCTGTGGGCCTGAAGTAATTTTTCTTGGGAGCTCTTAGTTTTAATGAATTGAAGGGGCAAAGCTCTCAACTGTGAGAGACCCATTGAAGGGTAGCTTCCTGATATCGGTTTAGAGGTACATCGATGCCAACGACCTAGTTAAGCATTCCTTCCATTGTTTTGTTGTTTCTTTCTCTCTTTAAAAATTGCTTATGTTATCCAATGATTATTGTTTGGGTGTCATGAAAAGATGATTTGAATGCATTTATTAGATCATTTTAATACAAACCTATTGATAATCGTAGACTATATAATATTTTAGTGCGTAGTTTAGTACGTGTTTAGTAGTATGTTTAGGTTATGTTTCAGTTATTTAGTTAGATATTTGTGTTTTGAGAGTTTTGAGGGTTAGAGAACACTTTTAAGCTTCAATTTTATATTTTTGAGATGCAGTGATTTGTTTGCTAGTATTTTAGGGTTAATATAAAAGAACAGAGGAGATTCGAAGAAAACCCAAAGGAGCAACCAAGCCTACAACTGTGGTCCAGAAGCTACAATCGTGATAGAAGCATTAAGGAGGAGCCATGATCGTGATAGAGGCTCATTTAGGGGCTATAATTATCAAACTATAGGCCATGATTGTGGCCTTTGCAATAGAGTATACGAATAACCTTCCCAATTTGAGTTTTTGAGGGACATTTTGGACCTTTGAACTCGAAAGAAACCCTAGGGTTACCTAAATTAGAAAAACCTATAAAAGGGTTAATGAAGAAAAGCTAGGAGAGCCTCAAATCTACCATTTTGTGTTTTTTCCCCAACTTACGTGTTTTTGGCTGTTCTTCTCACATTGAGAATAA
The DNA here is from genome assembly GCA_025504915.1 of Erythroxylum reticulatum. Taxonomy (NCBI): domain Eukaryota; kingdom Viridiplantae; phylum Streptophyta; class Magnoliopsida; order Malpighiales; family Erythroxylaceae; genus Erythroxylum; species Erythroxylum reticulatum. The sequence continues at coordinate 17,372 of JANSVA010194492.1, forward strand.
TGTGTTGTCTAAGTGTGGGGAGGGATTCGTTTTATGCATGTATGGTTTTATTTTGAATGTGAATTTTACATATTGTATGTTAGTTTGTTTATGATGTATGACATGATTTGTGTGAATGTGTCAATAGCTAAGATTTAACAAATTTGATTTAACTTTGAACATAGTCTTTTAGGTTGCAAAGATTTATTAGCTCATGAAATTAGTGACCTAGGTTTCTTTAGTCAAATATACATGTTAACTAGGATATGATGTTAGTTTAGCCACCCTAGGAATTTGTTACATTCATTTATAATTTTAGGCTAATCGAATAAGTAGCATCTAGTACCTTTTCATAAGAACGATTAGCTAAAGAAATTAGATAGTTAAAAAAGTGTAAATCATAAGCAAATAACTATTCTGCTAACCTTCGGGTTATGAATAGAGCTAGTAGCTAGTTGAGAATGTGATGTAGCTGAGTAAATAAATCAACACACATCACAACCGAATTTGTGTAACTTCATCACTATTAACATCACAAGAAGCTCACCTAACTTCGTCACTAGTAACATCTCAAGAAGCTCACTATCCTTCTCTATCTCCACACAGATCTTGGCATAACAAATCCTTTCTATCCTAGTTATTTGAGTTTCCATAGTAAGGGGTTTACCCATTAAACTAGCTAAGAAGCTTAACCTTTACATTGTTTAAAATTCTAGTGGAACATTATGAAATATAACCTAAATATTAATTAACTCAATGATACTACTATCCAAGAACAAACCAAGTCTACATTTTATGTAAAAACATTGGATTTCCACATATATACAAGGGCCCTAAATATAATATCTCATCTAGGTTCTGATCACTGGAAATTAAAAAGTAAATGTATCCTCCTTATTAGGCATAGTCCTTTCTACTCATTGGGCATAGGCCTTTCTAGCCCTTTCTATCCTCATTTATTTGAAGCTTATGCTTTTACTTGTGGCTAAGAGGGTCTCTTACTTCAAAAATAACCCACCAGTGCAGAAGACCATATAGCAACTCTTGTATCCAGCATGTACCTAGGGGGGGAGGGGTTTAAAATCGGGTTTAAAATCCCATCGACCATAACATCCTTAAAATGAGTTAGCTTGTTATTCACAGTTGTGGTAGCAAATTTAGACTTTCATAAGTTCTTACCGGAAGTTAGATCTTCTTTCTCATTCTATGTCAAGCTCCCAACACCTTTAGATATGGGCTTCCTAGAACTTTGTGAAAGGTCCCATCCTGGAGTTCCCCTTCTAGAACTTGAGTGGAGGCCTCTCTATGACCCCACAATAGCCCTTTAATCAATATCTAACTCGAGTGAAGGGTTCCCGCAAAGCCAAATTGTTCAACTATTTAAAATCTTTTATATTTTAATAATTAAAAGCACATAAAATAATGGGAACTCTTTTTCAATCAATTCATTGAAAATTTCAGCAACATAATGATAGCATTTTGACATTCTCAAAATTTTTTAAAGGCTTGTAAAATTTGAAAACACTTATATATTCACACCAATTCTCAACTACAAATTTGGGACTTTAAGTCCACTCACAAGCAACCTAAACAAATAATTTTGGACAATCACTACACTAAACTTTTGAAAAGCTAAACATATTTAAGCATTTCATTTAAAAGCCTTTATAAACATCTATTCTTTACACAAATGTATGTACCTAAATGATATAAGCGCAGCAGCACCTGATAATATAAATAATTTTAAGGCAGAGTCCTAATTACTACAGTACTTGTACGCATACCTAGGGCGGTTTTTTTTAAAACATAAAAATAAGGGTGAGCTAAAATAGCTCAGTGTGTGTAATTAGTATACAAGAAAATTGAACTTTTCATAACAATATAACTGTAATATTCCATACAATCATAAAGCCCATGGTAAAAATTTTTCGATAACAATTTATTCATACATCATCAAATCCAGTAATAATATAACATTTTGTAAAAACACAATTTCATTTTAAAAAAACTATTTCGAAATGTGTTTTGAAATTAAACTTAGCATATAAAAGTTTTCATTTCCTGTTGGATCGAAAACAAAAGCATACTAGATTTTGATAAAACAGTAGATTTCAAGAACTTTTTCTAAAATCAAAACTCAGCAGAAGCATAATAACCAAATCAACATGTTTAATCCATACATGATACGGTAACAGAAAAATAAATAACATAAAAGATGATAGAAATTATAACGATTCCTTACCTATAACTTTGACTCCTCACTATGGTATCCTCTCCTTGTTATTGTATCATCTCCTTGCTATTGTATCCTCAACCAATCCGATCTACCACATGTTCTATTTGGATAACTTAGTTAGCGAGATCTTTTGGTAAGAAAGGAGAAGAAATATTGTAGAAGTTTACCTTAGTTGAAAGAACCAAAACTAAGAGGCACTCTCTTTGCCAATTTCGGTCATGAAAGAAAGGAGAGTAGAATTCCAGCTAATGCACCACCTCTTTCTTGAATTCCAGCTAATGCACCACCTCTTTCTTTTAAAAGAGACAGCAATAAATAAGACCTTCTCATTTGTTTGATATGGCTAGATAAAAAGAAAAAAAAACAAAAACAAGACACTCATTTTCGGTTAGCAAAATGAAGGAAGGGAGAGAGAACATCAAATGCATTACTTCCTTCTTTAATCAAAAGAATGCTAAAAGGTTTACAAGTTTTTCTATATGCCAACATTAAATGACAACCATTAATCCATTTAATGATAAGATCATTAAACCATATAATGAAGACACCATTAAACCATTTAATGATGATAAAACATGATAAAATCTCACCTTATATTTAGCAATTCAAATCTAAATGTGCAGTCATAAAATTTTGCTACATAAAACTGAAAACTACATCATGTAGTTTTGATTTTTTCCCTTCTTTTTTATCTTTAGAAAATTTATTTTAATTTAATTAATCTAATTAATTAAATCAAACCAAAATCCAGCCCAATATTAAATGTTCACTTTGGGCTTCTAATTAACACTTAATTAGAGTAAGCCCCAACACTTAATCATAGGCTTAAAATCTAATTCAATTAACTCTTAATTAAATTGTTTCAGTATTATTTTTTCCAATCTAATTTGGTCATTTCTTCTTTCTTATTTTCGGTAACCTCTATTTATTTTTCTTACTTTGCTTGATAATCTTTCCTAAAAGTTAAATGGGGAATCTAATTGGACTTACATAATTCAAGCTCCAATAAGTTCAGAATTAATTTAATCTCATTAGAATTAATTCCAGCTTATTAACCAAATGTCATTCCATTGAAGACAATTAAATGAACTCTTGAATTACTAAATATTATTAGAATAAATGTTTCAAATAACATGTCCAATTGCAAACTCTATTATGAACCATATTATAGCCATTAGCTCAATAAAGGGTAAAATTACCGTTTTCCCCTTAATTGATTTTTCCTTCTAGATCTCTTGCTTTACTCTATATGGTGATTAATATACAAGATCTCATCTTGATGTTAAGACTTGATGGGTAGCTAGTCCATCAAACTGTTGGCACCAATTTAATCACCATTCTCCAAAAAACATCTAGAAGTGATTATATCACTATAAACTCTTTATTTGAGTGAATGTTCCCTGATACATGTTTCAATTAATAATTTCAACATGCAAACACTAGATTGATACTTTGTAAAAATCCATTCTGTTCATATCAAGAATTATAATGAAACACACATGAGTTCACCACTCATGAAGATTGTGGTTTATAATAAAAGAATGCTAAAGTGTATGTTTTAAAATTAAAGAAATGACCTACTTTAATAAACATATATGATTCCAAATTTATTTAATAGTGCCATTATCGATAGTCAACTACTATCATGATATAAAACTCATCATTGCCTTAAACTAAACTCATTTACTTATACGGAGATAAATCACAACACTATAGTCTAAACCAAAATCAAGCGACCAACTTGATTATTCAACTGTGAATCAACTAATTTAGATTCTCATAATATACATGTTTCCCATACATCTCCATATATATGTATATTACTTACAAAAGAATCTTGGTACCTTATGACTAGTTATATAATGCTCATACAAATAAAATCAAATTCTTTTTTATTAATAATAAATATTTTCATTATAACAATAAATGGAAGAAGATGAAGTTATATGTAAATACACTTGCTTTCCAGGGTACTATATTTACATAACTCCAACAATCTCCCATTTACACTAAAGCATGTTTGATATATCCCTCGTTCCCATCCCTTCTAGTTGACCCTCAAAACTGTTTTGAGATAATGTCTTTATGAATGGATCAACAAGGTTTTACTCTGTAGGAATCTTTACTACATTCACCTAACCACGTTGTATTATCTCCCTTATGAGATGATACTTTCTCTCATTGTGTTTGGTAGCTTTATGGTTCTGAGGTTCCTTAGAATTAGCCACTTCCCTACTATTATCACAATAAAGTGTAAAGGCTTTTTCTGCCTCAGGAACTACCTCCAAATCATTTAGGAAATTGCAGAGCCAGACTGCTTCTTTTGCTACTTAATAAGTAGCAATGCACGCAACCTCTATAGTCGAATCAGCAATACAAGATTGTTTAACACTCCTCTAGACTATGACTCCACCTCCTAAAATAAATATAGAACCAGAAGTTGATTTCCTTAAATCATCTGATTGAAAATCAGAATTTGTATATCCTGTCGGAATAAGATTACTTCTAGAGTAAACAAGAATTAATTTCTTTGTCCTATAAAGATACTTCTGTATGCACTTAATCGTAGTCTAATGCTAATATCCGATCTAGTGCAAAGCATAGCATACATTAAACTTCCAACTATCAAAGCATATGGGATGTCATGTATGCGTTCGACCTCTTTTTAGGTGTTAGGTGCTTGCTCTTTTGAGAGTTTGATTCCATGTATAATAGGTGTGAAACCTCTCTTGGAATCCTAAATGGTCAACTTATTGAGCATGTTCTCAATGTAGGTTAATTAAGGCAAGGCAATCTTTTTGTTCTTACGTTCCCTTATAAGTTTGATCCCTAGAACATTGTTAGCCTCTTCTAAATCCTTCATTGAGAACTATTTGTTGCACCATCCTTTGAATGTAGATAACATTACTACATCATTCCCAATGAGTAGAATGTCATCAACATACAGAATTAGGAAAATAACCTTTCATTCTTGTATCTTTTTATAGACACATAGGTTTTGGTAGATTTATCAAACCTAATGTTCCAAGACCTAGATGCTTGCTTAAGTCTATAAGTAGACCTCTACAATTTGTATACCTTATGCTCATTACCTGGATGAACAAATCCTTCTAGTTGGTTCATATGAATGGTCTCCTCAAGATCCCTATTAAGAAATGTCGTCTTAAAGTCCATTTGCCATATTTCATAATAAAAATAGGCTGCAATAACCAAAAGAATTCTGATGGACTTAATCTTAGCAACAAGAGAAAAATTCTCCTTATTATCTATACCCTCTTTTTAAGTATAGCTTTTAGCTACCAATCTAGCTTTAAAAGTCCCTACCTTTCCATCTGATCCTCTTTTCCTTTTGTAGATCCATTTACACCCTATGACTTTTACTTCTGGTGGTAGATCTACAAGGATCTAGACTTCACTGTGGTATATGTCTGGTTGCCTCATAACCCTCCCATTATATCTAGGCATTACTTGATGTTCAGACTACTCTTCTGATTCAACTCTTGAATCCATTTCAACTCTTGTTCTGCTATATCTAAATCAAATTTTGGTTTAGATGAAATAGTTAACTCCTTTAGTACTACTTCACTTCTTCCTTTGTGATTTCTCATAAATTCTTCCTTCAAGAAGGTTGCATTTGTTAACACAAACACCTTTATGTCCTTAGGACTGTAAAAATGGTACCCTCAATATACCTGTAAGATATCCTACAAACAATATACTTCTGAGCTCAGTTCCATCTTTGTGGATTCAAGCATTAGAACATGGGCTGGGTATCCCCAAGTCCTTAAGTGCCGCAATGAAGGCGCTTAGCCAGCCCGTAACTCCCTACGTGTTTTAGGTATCTATTTGGATGAAGCAAAGTTAAGAAGATAAGTTGCCATTTATATGGCATATCCCCAGAATGATTCTATAAGGCTAACATAGGACATCATTAATCTTGCCATTTCCAATAAAGTCCTATTCCTCCTCTATGCTACACCATTCTGATGGTGTTCGAGGAGCTGACAAGTTGGAAACAATTGCATTTTCAATTAGAATTTGTTAGAACTCTCCAGATAAGTACTCACCATCTTGATTCGATCGCTGTTTTTTTAATGGCTTGCCTAGCTGCTTCTCAGCTTCAGTTTTGAATACTTTGAACTTTTCAAAGGACTTACTCTTTTATGCATCAAATACAAATAGCCATGTCTAGAGTAATCATCTATAAAGGTTATGAAGTATTCATAACCTCCTCTAGCTTGTATGTTCATGGGCCCACGCACATCAGTGTGTACCAGGTCCAACGTGGATTCAAATCTGTTTCCTTTAGAAGGAAATGAGGCCTTAGTCATTTTTCCTTCAATATAAGATTCACAGGTGGGTAACGGATTATTATCCAAGCTCGTAAGGATCCCATCCTTCACTAACCTATTAAGTCTTTTCTGATTGATATAACCCATTCTTAAGTGCCATAGATATTTTGAATTAATGCTAGAGTCATTGGATTGTCTTGGTTTTATTAATTATGTGGTGTTTAGTGAGCCTATTATAGGTTCTATAAAGAACAATCCCTGTTTAATTATTACATTACAAATAAAATCCTTATTCTCATATATTGAAACAACATTTTTAAAATATAAGGGATAACCAGATTTTATTAAACAAAAAATAAACATCATGTTTCTTACAATCCTTGGGATGTAATATACATCCTCTAGGAAAGTCTAAGATAATTACTCCCACTGATTCTGCCAAAATGTAGGATCCAACTGCTATCTTGACTTAAAACTGGCCTTTAGGTAGTCTTTTCCTTTGCTGGAACCCCTGCAAAGAATTCCAAAGATGGTCAGTGGCTTCTGAATCTAATATCCAAAAATCAGATGAATATGTCACATTTCTAGTTCCTAACAAAATTAGGAAACCATAACTTGTTTGCTTTTGAGGGACTTAAGGTAGACTATACAGTTTTTTTTCCAATTGCCCTTCTCACCACAATGGAAACACTTCCCCTTGGTGTCCTCTTTGGTCTTTTTTTTCATGGGTTGAACCTTGATCCCTATTTGGGCCTTCTTTTTTATCGGACCATTCTCCTTTGGTTGCCCTTACCCTTGGGCTTAGAAGAAGATGCTACATTAGCTTCGGGCCTGTTAGACTTAATATTTAATATCTCCTCCATGCTTTGGAGGGTATTTATTAACTCACTCAAGGTGTAATCCTTGGTGTTGAGCTCATAGTATAACTTAAACTGCTGAAAAAAAGAGTTTAAGCTATTAATGTTCATCATCATCTACGTTTCCACATCCATGTCTGCCCCAAGCATCTCAGCCTTAGTAACCACACAGATTACCTTAAGCATGTAATCCTACACCGGTTCACCAGGCTTTTATCTAAGACTATGAAAGGTATTGATAGCTTTCACCATTGTAGACCTGGTCCTCACACCAAACATCTCATGTAAGTTATAGACCATTATGTTAGAAGTTTTTATGCATGCAATTTTCTTTTGCAATATTCCACTGAAAAAAGCCAGAATATAGTACTTAGTAGTCTTATCAGTATTCTGCCATCACTCATATTATTGGACTTGCTTAGAAGTTGAATTTCTACCTAAAGGTGCTGGCTTATTTTCTGTTAATACCCATGAAATTTGTTCATATTGAAGAACAATGTCAAGGTTACGTCTCCATTCACTAAAATTCTCTCCGTTTTCTAATTTTTTATTAGTCAAGAGCAAAGTGGTGGATTCATATTATGGTGATTATGTCTAAAAAAATAAATTATTAAAGAATGAACATACTAGTCAACAATATTGGAATTTTGTATAAAATCATGATACATGTATGCATGATGATAAATCTAACAAACTTTAAAAAATTAAATATTTATACAATGATTATTTTTCTTATCTATAATAGACTAAGTGACAGTAGGTCATCTTATCCATTAAAGGAAAGACTGAGACCCTCCCACCAAAAAAGCTACCAAGCATCTTCATGCCTAACTTTTAAAGAAGTGTCATAATTTAGTCCATACTTTTATTAATAGAGCTACGGTGGATAGCTTATTGTCAAAATATGTTGAATGTGTAACCATTTCATTCATCCACTAAAGGTACTTGCAAATCATGCCTCGGTAGGAGGTCACGTTTGCTACCAATGAGTTGACTTTAGGAGACCTAAACCATACAAGTTCTAGGATTTATGTTCTCCGGTGGGGAGTAACATTTCACCACATGCAAATGGGCCATGATATGGAGACTGTGAACTCTTACATGAGCATCCTCTCACACTCACTCTTTTTGGGCTTTAAGTTTTAATAAATATCATCTTGTCTAGATGCAATTTATTAATCATCCTATGTTGTTTCATTATATATCTTATACGTAGTGAATGCGTGGCAAAGCCTAGGTTTGGCAATTATTGTAAATGGCATACTTTCACATAATATCTCATATTATTAGCTTCCATCCATCGATGCATCTCATGAATAATAACACTACTTTTTATTGTCCATCCTAGAACATTAAAACAAATTATAAGGCTCTTCGGCCCATAAGAAATTTCTCGGACTTAGATCTTCTGCTTCCAACTCTTCGCTCACATGACCCAATCCATTCGTTAAAAAGTGTGTAATGGCATTTATTTAACAAAACTTTTTGTTTTTCATAAAACCAAATTTTGTCACTTTGAAAACAAAATTCTAGCACTTGTTTTTCATAAAAACCAAAACTTTAGCAATATGAAAACAAAAATTCTAGCATTTATTTTTGCAAATTCGAAACTAAAAAAATTCCAGCACTTATTTTGGCAAAACTGAAACTTAAAAATTCTAGCATTTGTTTTTCATAAAACTGAAACTTTATTAAAACAAAAAAATCCAGCAATTGTGTTTCATAAAATCGAAACTTTGTTAAAACAAAATTCCAGCACTTTGGTTTTCATAAAATTGAAACTTTGCTAACACACCAAAGGATAAACCGAAACCATTACCTTCTTTTCTTCAATCCATGGCTGCTTCATCTTCAACATTACAGAAATTTGTATATTACAAAATCAAAGAAAAAAGAAAATGAAGACAAGGAGGAAACATGCGATGATAGGCCACCTTCCTTGTTACAAGCCAAACAAAGAAAACTTACAAGGTAAATCTATATTTTATGGACAACCAATCTATGAAACATATAGGAACTGAATCATGAATAATAAAATGGCTCTGATACCAATCGTTGGATCGAAAACAAAAGCATACTAGATTTGGCTAAAACGGTAGATTTCAAAAACTTTTTCCGAAGTCAAAATGCAGCAGAAGCATAATAACCAAATCAACATGTTTAATCCATACATGATACGGTATTAGAAAAATAAATAACATAAAAGTTGATAGAAATTTTACTGACTCCCAAGCTACAGCTTTGACTCCTCATGATGGTATCCTATCCTTGTTATTGTATCCTCTCCTTGCTACTGTATCCTTAAACAATCCGATCTAGCACTTGTTCTTTTTGGACAACTTGGTTAGAAAGATCCTTTAGTAGGAAAGGAGAAGAAATATTGTAGAAGTTTACTTTCATTGAAAGAACCAAAACTAATAGACACTCTCTTTGCTAATTTCAGTCATGAAAGAAAGGAGAGTAGAATTCTAACCAATGCACCACCTCTTTCTTTTTCTCAAAATGAGAGAAAGAGAGCAATAACTGAGACCTCCTTTTTTTTTAATATGGATAGATGAAAAGACAAAAAACCAAAAATAAGACACTAGTCCTTTTCCAGGTTACCGCATGCGGGGTTCCCTTTGGTAAGGCTATGTCTTGCCTAGCCCACCCTCGGAGGTTCAACACAATCACTACTTGGCGGTAGCTTTCTCGTGGCCTTTTAGATGTTAAGGTTATTCTTGATTGGCATTCCCTTAAGCCTCTTTTGGCTTTCATCTTCTGGGCTTGTGCTATTTTAGTTAGGCTTCTCACATAGCTTATAGATGCTTCGACTTTTTTGGTATAGTTTTTTGTGTTTCTGAATTGACTGGTTATACATTGGTCCTCCCATAGTTTATGTCATCCTTTTGTTTCCTTTTTGATTGCCCTGTGGCTAGTGGCTTAGTTTAGTTAGTTGTGTCTACAGTGGCACTTGTAATGAACGTTTTGTACATATTTTGTTCCATTTATTAATTCTTCTGATTTACC
>JANSVA010195525.1:0-27703 GCA_025504915.1 Erythroxylum reticulatum
TCCGAATACCTCAAGTTGTGCCCAATCACCACCCTATGAGTAACCCCTGAAAGGCACCGATGAATGAAGTCAAAGCACCGGATCAGTATCCAAGATATACTTGAGCACCTCAAGTCAAAGGATACCTGCACCATTGCTATGATGAGACTATCATTGACACTAGAATAGAATATCCATATGATTGTCTCATAGTTGATCAATCTAATGTACTTACTACCCTTAGTAAGCATCCACATGTTAACTCTAAACAACTCATATCTACAGCTTATAAGATCTATTGCTTGATCAAATCAAGGAGTATAACATGTGCTAGTCTATCCAGATTAATCATATCCCATTTGATTAATCCTATGACTAGGGAAAGTTTAGATACTAACATAATTACACATGATAGGAATTTCATTATCATCATCTCATCATGATTTCCTCCATGCTATGTTTTGCGTCAAGGACTTCATTAATTCAATTTAATATCAACATCAAATCCATAAATGTATGAACATTGAAATAATGAAAAATGTCTTTATTAATCATAAAATGATTTGTACAAAAAGTGCTAAGGTGATTGCCTTTAGAGCACTTCTCTAATAAACTCCCACTTGTACTAAAACCAATCTCCTTGATATCTAATACCATAGACATGTACATGTGACACAAAAATCTTTTGGGAAATAAGCTTAGTCAACAGATTAGCTATATTCTAATCAATGGAAACTCTCTCTATCTTTGACTTCTTAGTACATTTTTGGACTTCTGATGAGACCTCGATTCCTTCACCTATGCTATAGCCTTATTGTTGTCATAATACAATTACAATGGGTCAACGATGCTCAGAACCACACCAAGTTCCATAATGAACTTCTTGATCCAAATTGTTTCCTTTATTGCTTCCAAAGCTGCGATGTACTCTGCCACTGTCATCAAATCTACAGTCGTCTCTTATTTGGAACTTTTCCAACTAATTGTACTACAATTCAATATGAATACATATTTATACTGGGATCTAGAGTCATCCCTATCGAATTGGAAGCTAGCATCAGTATACTCGCTTACCACAAGATCATCTTCTTTATTTACCAAGAATACATCCTTAGTTCTTCTCAATTACTTTAGGATATTCTTGACAACCACCCAATGGCCCTCATCAGTGTCCAATTGTTATCTTCTCATAACACTTAGAGCATACAATACATTGAGTCTAGTACATAACTTAGCATACATGATTAATCCTATAGTCAAAACATAAAGACTCAAACTTATGCAAGACCTCTCATCTTATGTCTTTGGACACATAGATTTAGAGAGTGTATTCCCATGTACCATAAGAACATAACCTTTCTTGGATTGGTCCATACTAAACCTCTTTAGCATCTTGGCTATGTATATAGATTGAGAAAGACCAAGCAACCTCTTAGATCTATCTCTATAAATCCTTATCCCCAAAATATAAGTTGCTTCTCCAAAGTCTTTTATAGAGAAGCTCTTAGCTAACAAAATTTTGACTAACTGCAAAGCTGAGACATCGTTTACTATTAGCAATATGTCATCTACTTACAATACAAGGTATATGATTGCACTCCCACTAGTCTTCTTATACATACATGAGTTATCCAAATTTTGTGACAAACCAAACTCTTTGATTGTCTCATAAAATCAGATATTCCAACTCTTAGATGGTTGCTTCAATCCATTAATGGATTTCTGAAGCTTGCATACCTTTTCTCCATTCATGGATATGAAACCATTAGGTTGTGTCATATACACATCATCAATTAGGTTTCCATTAAGGAAAGTCATCTTAACATCCATTTTCTATATCTCATAATCATAATAAGTGGTAATGGTTAGGAGTATCCTAACGAATTTAAGCATAGCTACTGGGCTAAATGTTTCGTCATAGTCGACACCTTGCCTTTCAAGATAACCTTCAGCTACAAGCTTAGCTTTATTGGCAACTACATTACCCTCTATGTCAGCTTTCTTCTTGAAAACCCATTTGCACCTTATAGGTTTTATCCCTTCAGGTGGGTCAACCAAGGTCTGTACTTGGTTTTCATACATGGAATCCATTTCAGATTTCATAGCTACAAGTCTTTTGTCAAATTCTAAACTCTTCAGTACCTCTTCATAGGTAGTAGGCTCATCATCATCTATGAGAAATATGTCCTTATGTTCGTTTATGAGAAATTCGTATCTCTCATGAATATAAAGTGTCCTACCTAACCTACGAACTTCTTGTGTGTTAAAAGATTGAACTGTTGTTTCATCTTCATGAACAATAGACTCAGGTTAAGCAATCGATCTACAACTATTTAAGCATCTTGAAATTCCACAAGTTAAATTTTGCTCCTACTGTCTTCTCTTAGAAGAAACTCTTTCTGTAAAAAGACAACATGTTTTGAAAGAAACACCTTTTCTTCCTAAACATGGTATATCCTATAGTTTTCTTAGGATATCCTATAAATAAACACTTATCAGATTTAGCGTCAAGCTTATTTGACTGAATCCGCTTCACACAAGCAGGACAACCCAAACTTTCATATGAGAAAGATAGTGTTTCTTATTATTCACTAAATCCATCATAAACCTCACCATGTCTAATAAGGTTTGGTTTCTCCTCTCAACCATACTGTTATGTGGTGGCGTGTAAGGTGGAGTCCACTGGCACAATATTCCATTATCCCTAATATAATCTAAATACTCTTGGGTTAATTATTCACCACCTTGATCCTATTAAAGTGATTTAATACTTCTCCCAAGTTGTTTCTCAACTTCATTTTTGAATTCTTTAAACCTTTCAAAGGCTTTAAACTTGTATCTTTTAAGTTACACATACCCATATTAAGAATGATCATCAATAAAGGTAATGAAGTATACAAAACCACCTTTGGCATGTATGGACATCAAACCACGTACATCAGTATGTATTAGGTCTAAAAGTCATCAGATGCCATCTTTTGCTTCAAGGACTCCAGATAGGCCTTGCAGTTTATCTTTCGGTGGCCATCCTTGCCACAGTGGAAGCAAGTTCTCTTCGAAACAATCTTCTTTGTTTTCTTGGCACCTCCCTTAGGCCTTACAGACTTCTTTTTCAGTTGGCTTTTTTTCTTCAAACTAGAAGAGTCCACCTGAATCACAATTTTATCCTTGAAGATAGATGACTCAACTGCCTTGAGCATGTAGACTAGCTCGGGAATTTCATCCAATAGTTAATCACAAATTATAAGTAACCATTAGTTAAACCTGTTAGAATTAAGTCAATACTTAATTTATGATCTAAAAGAAAACCCAAGGTGGCCAACCACTCGATGTAGCCATTCATCTTGAATACGTACTACACTAGAGATGACCCCCCAACCATCTTGGAGTGGAGGAGCAATCGTGAACTCTTGAAAAACAAAGGAGCAATAGACCTTGCATAATAAAACTAGCCATCTCAATATCATCGAGCAACTTCCTATATGCCTTTCGATTATCAACAGAAGCATCAGCAACAAGGGTATCAAGAAATGGTTCTTCCAAGACAAAACTAAGCTTCTCAGACTTGAGAATTATACTCAAGTTCCTGAACTAGTCGAAGTTTGGTCCAATCAGCTTATTAGTTTCCATCAATGATCTTAGATTCACACTGTTACATATAGGGTTGAATCGAGAAATAACAATCTTTTATCACACTATTACATGTGGGGTTGACTCGAGAAATAACAATCTTTTATTAAAGAGAGAAAATTAAAATTTACTTAAATGCATGTCTATAAGGACTTTAATAACATGCATTATAGGTCCTACTATTTCTTACGAATTCATAACCCTCATTATAAATTAGAGAGAACTCGTAGAGAAATTCTCCAAGTGGGTTGATATCCAATATCCCTAAGAATGACCTTAGTTTTGCTCAACAAGCTACCTTAGTTTAATCGGTAGGTATCGATCATACCAATTGCATCTCTAATGTAAGTAATGAATCTAGCGCTATCAACTATTGATGTGTGCACATTCACTGGGCTATCAACTCTTGACTTATATATATCTAATGTACACTACCCAACTTTGCCTCTATCCACGTTGATCTTGGGTTTTCCCAACAAACCAACGCTTTTGGTTAAAACCGTCCCATTAATTTGGAAATCCCATTTCCATAGTTTGAACATATCCTTGTAAAGCAGGCTTAGGCTTGCCCAACGACCCTAACTTTAAAAGGACTCTGGTTCTTGCCACATTTAAGGAAGGCATTAGTTTTAATATTCTAAGTAAGGGGTTTGACTAATGTCTCATCTGACTTAGATATATTACTATAACTACATAACATGATATGGACTACTCAATCAAATTGGGCCAAAGCTCATAACCATCCATCATACAAGCCCACACATTCTCCTAACCATGCACTCTCTAATTCATATATGTAAACATATCATTTTGGTTATGACATCTTATGGATCCTAACATGAAAGGCCCAATCCAACACTTGATTCCAAGCCTAATCCAACACTTAGATTTACTATCTTCCTTTTATTCACTTGGCTAAAATTACTATTGCATGTTATTTCATTTGGAACTAATGTTAATCTAATTAACATAAAGGCTTAATTACAGAAATTAATTCATAATTAATTTACCTTAAAATAATTATTTGATGTCCAAAATTAAATCACTTCAATTTTGTCAAAAATGCCAATTTTTCTAGTCTTATTAGAAAATCTATTGCTCCACTAAAATTAATTTAAAATTAATTTCTATAATTTTTCAAATTTTCCAGAACATCAAATCATCATTCCTATCATCTCTAGGTCATTTCATAATGATCAAAATAATTTAGGAATTAACCAAAAATTATTATGATCATTGAAACACCTATAAGATGCCAAAAATGACAAATATGACTTCTAAAATTTTTCTGGAAATCAAATTTTGATAAAAATCATTTAGGCATGCATAAAACATCAAATTAATACATTTTATCATATAGTAATATTTTTAAGGTTCTGGAGCCGAGATATAAACATACAAAAACATCAAACAAAGTAGATCCTACAATTTTTGGAAAATTGTCCAGTTATGAAACTTGTTTGATAAAATAATTAAAATATTTTCAATAATTATGAAAAATAAAAAAGAGCCAACACATACCAAATATGTTCATATAATTTTTCCATAATTAAATTCCACGAAAATCATGTGTAACCTCATCAGTTTATCCAGTAGACATCATATGTCCAGCAGAAAAACAGATTTCATATATGTTATTGTAAATTCGAAATTAATAATTTTAATCACATTAAAAATATTTTCAATCACACTGAATCATTCATGTACATATTATGAACATATTGATGAAACAAAATTGTGAAAACCATTTTTTATAATTAATTTCAAATAAAACATTACAATACCCTAAGTTGTTACAACCATCAAAACAGTTTTCATATGTTATGTTTTCTACATTTAACAAGGCACAAGATGGCTCTGATACAACTGTAAGGTTCCAATCATGCATTTCATACATAATATATATCAAATATATGCAACAAAAAACAAAACAGAATCTTAAAAAAATTTACTTATGCATATAGATATAGAAAACAAAAAACATGAAATGTAAGATGATTACATACCTTTCCGACGATCTCATTCGTTCTTTAATCTTCTCCACGTTGGGTTGTCATAAATGACAATGATTAATGTAAACCATCTCTAACGAAATTCTACATAAAAATAGAAGGATGAAACCTTACTAGTAGATGGCTAGAATTCCTTCTTTGTGCTCGCAAAGATAAGAACTCTTGTGAGAGTTAGAGAGAAAAAGAGTGTGTGTGTAAGAAAGAACCTTTCTTTCTCACTTGTTTCCTACACAAGATACATGAAAATGATCTCTATTTTCTACCCCATTTGGCCTTCCATAACCCTCATCACTAATGGATAGTTACGGGAAGTTAATGGTTATGAATAACTTGCATTAATGGAAGTTATAAGAAGTTAATGACCATGAATAGCTTGTATTAATGGAAGTTTGGAAGTTAATAACCACGAATAGCATGCATTAATGGAAGTTTTGGAAAGTTAATAACCATGAATAGAAAGCATTAATGGTAGTTTTGGGAAGTTAATGGCCAAATTGGAAGCCAATAGCACTTGTTTCTAATCCATTCCATGCAATGTTTTCTACCACAATCACATCGTGATATAATCCTGACACACTCTCTCATATCTGGAATCACCATTCAAGACCATTTCACTCATCTTTCGGATATCCTATATGTGTGACCCATTAGGTTCTCAGTTATGTTGGCCACTTTAATTAACACTTAATTCAAGTAAGTCAAGAGCGATATCTAGCAACACATCATGACCCCCAATTTACCTAAAAGATAGTGGTTTGACTACGAACCTTTTTATACACAATATTGCCATGCAATTCGTCCTTTCACCATCTATACCCCACTTAGTTTACAGTATGGTCAAAGTGTCAACTTCCACTAGACTAACTATACCACATCTAGTCCAAGTGATATTAGATCTTGTCCTGAGGATCTCATCACTCTGTATATCATTGAAGACTCTCTTCGTGACATATATTTGCTTTGACCAGAGATTCCCAAGTAAAGGCCCCAATAAAAGGTTGTGGGTATCACCTCCTTCTACTAGGAGTGGTGAATCCTTTATTGGATACTCAATTACCTCTGAATACCTCAAGTTGTCCCAATCACCACCCTATGAGTAACCCCTCAAAGGCACTATCAATGGAGTCAAAGCATGGGACCAATATCCGAGATATCCTTGAGCACCTCAAGTCAAAGGATACTTGCACTATTGCTATGATAAGACTATCATTGACACTAGAATAGAATATCCATTTAATTGTTTCATAGTAGGTCAATTCAAGGTATTTACTACCCTTAGTAGGCATCTACATGTTAAATCTAAACAACTTATGTCTACATCTTATGAGATATATTGCTTGATCCAATCAAGGAGTATAATATGCTAGTCTATCCGATTTAATTATATCCCATCTGATTAATCCTATGACTAGGGAAAGTTTAGATACTAACATAATTACACATGATAAGAATATCATTAACATGTTCTGATCATGATTTTCCTCGCTTTATGTTTTGTATCAAGGACTTCATCAAATCAATTTAAGATCAACATCAAATCCATAAATGTATGAACGCAGAAATAATGAAAATTACATTTATTAATCATAAAACGATTTGTACAAAAAGCGTTAAGGGTGATTACCTTTAGAGAACTTCTCTAACAAACTCCGACTTGGACTAAAGCCAATTGCTTGATATCTAATACCGTAGGCATGTACATGTGAAACAAAACTCTTTTAGGAAATAGGCTTAGTCAACAGATCAACTATATTCTAATTGGTGGAAACTCTCTTTATCTTGACATAATTTCTACTAATAGTCTCTCTAATCAAAGGGTAGTGCTTGAGTACATGTTTGGACTTCTAATGAGACCCTGATTCCTTCACCTTCACTATAGTCCCATTGTTGTAACAATAAAACTGCACTAGGTCAGCGATCCTTAGAACTACACCAAGTTCCATGATAAACTTCTTGATTCAAATCACTTCCTTTGCTGCTTCTAAAGCTACAATGTACTCTACATCTATCGTCGAATCTATAGTTGTCTCTTGTCTAGAACTTCTCTAACTAATTGTACCACCATTCAATGTGAATATATATCTGAACTAGGATCTAGAGTCATCCCTATTATATTGGAAACTGACATTAGTATACCCACTTACCACAAGATCGCCTTCTATATATACCAACAATACATATTTAGTTTTTTTCAATTACTTAAGGATATTCTTGAAAACCAACAAATGACCCTCACCAGGGTCCAACTAATATCTGGTCGTAACATTTAGAGCATATGATACATCAGGTCTAACACATAACATAGCTTACTTGATTGCTCCTATAATCAAAGCATGAGGAATCAAACTCACACGAGTCCTCTTAACTTATGTCTTTGGACATATAGATTCAGATAGTGTAATCCCATATACCAGGGGAAGATAACCTCTCTTAGACTGCTCCATGCTAAACCTATTTAGCATCTTGTCTATGTATATAAAATGATAAAGACCAAGCAACCTCTTAGATATATCTCTATAAATCCTTATCCCCAAGATATAAGTTGCTTATACAAGGTCTTTCATAGAGAAGTTCTTTGCTAACCAAATTTTAACTGACTACAAACCTAAGACATCATTTCCTATTAGCAATATGTCATTTATGTATAGTACAAGGAACATGATTGCACTCCCAATAACCTTCTTATACACATAACGCTTATCTGGATTTTGTGAGAAACCAAACTCTTTGATTGTCTCATCAAATCAGATATTTCAACTCCTGGATGGTCGCTTCAATCCATAAATAGATTTCTAAAGCTTACATACCTTCTTTCCATTCATGGATATGAAACCATCAGGTTGTGTCATATACACCTCCTCGGTTAGGTTTCCATAAAGGAAAAGTCATCTTCACATCCATTTTTTATATCTCATAATCATAATGAGTGGCAATGGCTAAGAGTATCCTAATGTATTTAAGCATAGCTACTAGGCTAAACGTTTGGTCATAGTCAACACCTTGCCTTTAACGATAACCTTTATCTATAATCCTAGCTTTATGGGTAACTACATTACCCTCCATGTTAGTTTTCTTCTTGAAAAACCATTTATTCCCTATAGGTTTTTATCCCTTCGGGTGGGTCAACCAAAGTCTACACTTGGTTTTCATATATGGAATCCATTTCGGATTTTAGAGCTTGAAGCCATTTATCATATTCTAAACTCTTTAAAACCTTTTCATAGGTAGTAAGCTCATCATTATCTATGAGCCATATGTCGTTATGTTCATTTATAAGAAATTCGTATGTCTTATGAACCTAAATTATCTTACCTGACCTATGAACTTCTTGTGCGTCAGACTATTGTAATATTGTTTCATCTTCATGAATAATAGACTCAGGTTTAGGCAGTTGATCTGCATCTGTTTGAGCATCTTGAACTTCCACAAGTTAAATTTTTCTTCCATTGTCTTCTCTTAAACGAAACTCTTTCTCTAAAAAAGACTACATGTTTTGAAACAAACATCTTTTGTTTCGAAACTTAGTAGAATTGATATCCAATTGTTTCTTGAGGATATCCTACAAACAGACATTTATCATATTTAGTTTGAAGCTTATCTGACTGAATATACTTCACATAACTAGGACAACCCCAAACTTTAATATAGTAAAGATAGAGTTTCTTGTTAGTCCATATATTATATGGAGTAACATCAACTAACTTACCAGGGACTCTTTTGAATACATAAATAGAATTTTTGAGTGCTTACCCCTAAAAGAATTTTGGTAAATTCACTAAACCCATCATAGATGTCACTATGTCTAAGAAGATTCAGATTCTCCTCTCACCCACACCGTTGTGTTATGACGTGTATGGTGGAGTCCACTAGGATAATATTTCATTATCTTTAAGATAATCCAAAAACTCTTGGCTTATATCTTCACCACCTTGATTCGATTAAAGTGATTTAATACTTCTCCCAAGTTGTTTCTCAACTTCATTTCTAAATTCTTTGAACCTTTCAAAGGCTTCAGACTTGTATCTTTTAAGACACACATACCCATATCGAAAATGATCATCGATAAAGGTAATAAAGTATACGAAACCACCTTTGGCATTATAAACATTAGACCACATAAATCAATATGTATTAGGTCTAAAAGTCATTAAATGCCTTCTCCTGCTTCAAAGACTCTGGATAGGCCTTGCAGTTTCTCTTCCAATGGCCATCATTGCCACAGTAGAAGCAAGATCCCTTCGAGCTGGTCTTCTTTGCTTTCTTAACACCTCCCCTAGGCCTTGAACTTATTCTTCTTTTAGATATTTTTCTTCAAACCAAAAGAGTCTACCAACATCATAACCTTATCCTTGCAAATAGATGGCTCAACTATCTTAAGCATGTTGACCAGCTCAGCAATTTTGTTGGACATATTGTTCATCTAATAGTTAAGCACAAATTGTGAGTAACTATTGGTTAAACCCGTCAGAATTAAATCAATACTTAATTTATGATCTAAAAGAAAACCAAAGGAGCCCAACCGCTCGATGTAGCCATTCATCTTGAATGCATACTGCACTGGAGATGTCCCCTCAACCATCTTAGAGAAAAGAGCAATTGCAAAGTCTTGAACATTTTGCTTACTCATCAAAGAGCTCCCTAAGATGATAGATTATAGTATGAGCATCCATAACCTCGTGCTGCTTTTGCAGCTCTGGTGATATAATGGCTAGCATAATATAACTAGCTTCCCTCTATCATCGAGAAGCTTTCTATATTCCCTCCAATCATCATCAGAAGCATCAGTATTAGAGGGATCAGGAAGTGGTTCTTTCAAGACATAACCAAGCTTCTCGAACTTGAGAACTATTCTTAAGTTCCTGAGCCAGTCAAGGAAGTATGTTCCAGTCAACTTATTAGCTTCCATCAATGATCTTAGATTCACAATAGTACTCATGGTGTTGACTTGGGTAATAGCAATCTTTTGTCAAAGAGAGAAAAATTAGAATGTACTAAATGCATATCTATAAGGACTCTAATAACATGCATTGTGGCTCCCACTATTTTTTGCAAATTCATAAACCTCAATATAAAACTAAAAGAACTCATAGAGAAATTCTCCTAGTGGGTTGATATCTAATATCCCTAATAATGACCTTAGGTTTGCCCAACAAGCCACCTTAGTTCAATCGGTATGTATTGATCATACCAATTACATTTCTAATGCAACTATCAAATCTAGTTCTATCAACTATTAATGTGCGCACACTCATTGGGCTATCAACTCTTCACATGTGTATATCTAATTTACACTACCCAACTTTGCCTCTATCTATTCTAATCTTTGGTTTTCCTAATAAGCCAACGCTTTTAGTTAAAACCGATCTATTAATGCAGAAATCCAATTTCTATGGTTCGAACTTAACCGTGTAAAACGAGCTTGGGTTTTCCCAATAACCCTAATTTTAAAAGGAATTTGATTCTCTCCATATTAAAGAAATGCATTAATTTTAATATTCGAAGTGAGGGGTTTGACTAAGGTCACATATAACTTAAATGGTCTTATACATAGAACTCATATATATATATACACATAAAGTTACTGTATAACTACATCGCATGATATGGACTACCCAATCAAATTGGGCCTAAGCCCATAACCATCCATCATGCAAGCCCACACATTCTCCTAACCATGCATTCTCTAAAGCATATATGTAAACACATCATTTTGGTTATGGCAACTTATGGATTCTAATATGAAAGGCCCAATCCAAGACTTGGATCTAAGCCTATTCCAACACTTTGATTTACTATCTTCCTTTTACTAACTTGGCTAAAATTACTATTGTATGTTGTTTCAATTGAAATTAATATTAATATAATTAACATAAATGCCTAATTTTAGAAATTAATTCATAATCAGTTTAACTTAAAATAATTCCTACATTAAACAACTTCAATTTGTCACACATGCCAATTTTTCTAGTCTTACTACAAAATCTATTGCTCTACTAAAATTAATTCAAAAGTAATTTCTATAATTTTCCAACATTTCCATCATTCCAAGCATCTCTAGGTCATTTCATGATGATCAAAATAATTTAGGAAGCACTTAAAAATTATTATGATCACCAAAACACAGATAAGACACCAAAAATGACAAATATGACATCTAAACTTTTTTTGGAACTCAAATTTTGAGCAAAATCATTTAGGCATGTATCAAACATCAAATTAACAAGAAAAATCATTTAAGCATGCATCATACATCAAATTAACACATTTTTATCACATAAATATATTTTTAAGGCTCTGGAACCAAAATATAAACATACAAAAAACATCAAACAAAACAAATCCTACAATTTCTAGAAAATTGTCCAAATCTGAAAATCATTTGATTAAATTATTAAAATACTTTTGATAATTATACAAAAATTAAGAAGTCATAAAAACATCCTAAATATGTTAACAAAATTTTTCCATAATTAAATTCCATGAAAATTAAGTGTATCCTCATCAGTTTAACCAATAGACATCATATGCCCAACCGAAAGACAGATTTCATTTATGTTCTTGTAAATTACTGAATCATTCAAGTACGTATTATGAATAGATTCGTGAAAGAAAATTGTGAAAGCCATTTTTCTGTAATTAATTTCGAAAAAAACATTACAGGACCCTAACTTGTCACAACCATGAAAATAGTTTTCACATGTCATGTATTCTACATCTAACAAGGCATAAGATTGCTCTAATACCACTGTAAGGTTTAAATCATGCATCTCATATATAATATATATCAAATATATGCTGAAAAAAATAAATTGAAACCCCCAAAAAAAAAGATCTACTTATGCATGTAGGTATAGAAAACAAAACATGAAATGTAAGGTGTTTACATACCTTTTTGATGATCTCCTTCGTTGTTTAATCTTCTCTATGTTGGTCCATTGTAAACCATAAAGATCAATGTAAACCATCCCTAATGAATTCCACACAAAGATAGAAGGATGAAACCCCATTAGGAGATGGCTGGAATTCTTTCTTTTCACTAGCAAAGACAAGAACTCTTCTAAGAGTTAGAGAGAAAAAAAGTGTGTGTGTAAGAAAGAACCTTTCTTTCTCATTTGTGTCTTACACAAGATGAATGAAAATGATCTCTATTTTCTACACCATTTGTCCTTCCATTACCCCCATCGCTAATGGATAGTTATGTGAAGTTAGTAGTCATGAATAGCATGCATTAATGAAAGTTATATGAAGTTAATGACCATGAATAGCATGCATTAATATGAGTTTAGAAGTTAATGACCATGAATAGCACACATTAATGGAAGTTTTGGGAAGTTAATAACCATTAATAACATGCATTAATGCAATTTAAGGGATATTAAGGGCTAAATTGGTAGCCAACAATATTTATTTCTAATCCATTTTGTGCAACGTTTACTACCACGATCACATCACAATACAACCTGAAACACTCTCTCATATCTTGAATCACCATTCAAGACCATTTTAATCATCCATTAGATCTCCTATGTGTGTGACCCATTGGGTTCTCGATTATATTGGCCACATGAATTAACACTTAATTCAAGTAAGTTAAGAGTGGTATCTAGTAACACGTCATAACTGCTAATTAACCAGAAAGTCAATGGTTTGACTATGAACCCTTCCATATGTAATGCTACCATACAATTCGTCTTTTCACCATCTATATCCCACTTGGTTCAAATTATGGTAAAAGTGTCAACTCCCACTAGACTGACTCACATCTAGTCTAAGTGATATTAGATCTTGTCCTAAGGATCTCATTACTCTATATATCATTGAAGACTCTTTTCATGACACATATCTACTCTGGCCAGAGACTCCTGAGTAATGACCAGGATAAGAGGTCGTGGGTATCATCTCCTTCTATCAGGAGTGGTGAATCATTTATTGGCTACTCTTTATCCAAACTGATTCCTTTGCTACTTGTGACGCAGTAATGTATTCTGCTTCAATTGTTTAATCTGCAGTTGTTTATTATTTGGAACTCTTCCAACTGACTACTTCACCATTCAATATGAAAATATATCCTGACT
The DNA here is from genome assembly GCA_025504915.1 of Erythroxylum reticulatum. Lineage (NCBI taxonomy): Eukaryota > Viridiplantae > Streptophyta > Magnoliopsida > Malpighiales > Erythroxylaceae > Erythroxylum > Erythroxylum reticulatum. The sequence goes on from JANSVA010195525.1 coordinate 13,697, forward strand.
GGGATCTAGAGTCATCCTATTAGATTGGAAACTGGCATCTGTATCACCTCTTACAACAAGATCTCCTTCTCCATATACTAAGAATACATCCTTAGTTCCTCTCAAGTACTTAAGGGTATTCTTGATATCCACCCAATGACCCTCTTTAGGTTCTAACTAGTATCTGGTCATAAGAATTAGAGGATATGATACATCAAGTTTTGTACATAGTATAACATACATGATTGATCCTATGACCAAGCATAAGGGATCAAATCCATGTGAGTACTCTCATTTTCTGTCTTTGGACTCATAAATTTCAAGACTGTAATCCCATGCATCATTGGAAGATAACCTCTCTTGGACTACTCCATGTTAAACCATTTTAACATCTTGTTTATGTATGTAGACTAAGAAAGACCAAACAACTTCTTAATCTATCACTTTAGATTCTTATACACAAAATATAAGTTGGCTCTCCAAGGTCTTTCGTGGAGAAATTCTTCGATAACTAAATCTTGACTAATTGTAAAGCTGAGACACTGTTTCCTATTAGTAGTATGTCATCTACACACAACATGAGGAATACGATTGCTCTCCCATTGACCTTCTTATACACATAAGGTTCATCTGGATTTTGTGAGAAATCAAACTCTTTGATTATCTCATCAAATCAAATATTCCAACTCCTAGATCGTTACTTCAATCTATAAATGGAATTCTGAAGCTTTCATACCTTTTCGCCATCATTAGATATGAAACCATTAGGTTGTTTCATGTACTCATCCTCGATTAGGTAAGTTGTTTTCACATCCATTTTTTATATCTCATAATCATAATGAGCAGCAATGGCCATGAGTATCCTAATGGATTTAAGCATGGCTACTAGGCTAAATGTTTCATCATAGTCAACTCCTTATCTTTGACGATAACCTTTAGATACAAGATTAGCTTTATAGGTAACTACATTACCTCTATATCAGTTTTCTTCTTGAAAGCCCATTTCTACCCTATGGCTTTTACACCTTTGAGTAGGTCAATCAGATTCCATACTTGGTTTTCATATATGAAATCCATTTTTGATTTCATGGCTTGAAGTCAATTTTCAGATTTTGAACTCTTCAAAACTTCTTTATAGGTAGTGGGCTTATCATCTTCTATGAGCAATACATCATTATACTCACTTATAAGAAATCAATATCGATCTAGAACTTGACATATCCTACTTAACCTATGAACTTCTTATGTATCAAAAGGATTGAACTATTGTTTCATCATTATGAACAACATTCTTAGGTTCAAGCAATTGGTGTGCGTCTATTTGAGCATCTTGAGCTCCCATAAGTTCAATTTTGCTCCCACTATCTTCTTAAGACAACATGCTTTGAAATAAAAGCCTTTTTCTCCAAAATATTGTAAAACTAATATCCTATCATTTCATTAGGATATCCTACAAATAGACACTTGTCAAATTTAGTTTCTTCCTTATCTAAATGAATCTGCTTCACATTGGACAATCCCAAACTTTCATGTAAGAAAGATAGGGTTTCTTATTAGTCTATATCTCATATGGAATAATATCAAATAAATTTAAAGGGACTCTATTTAACAAATAAACAGCAATCTTGAGTTCATATCCCTAAAGGATTTTGGTAGATCTACTAAGCCCATCATTGACCTCACCATATCCAACAAGGTTCGGTTTCGATTTTCTGCCACACCATTATGTTACAGCATGTAAGGTGGAGTCTACTGGGATATTATCCCATTATCTCTAAGATAACTTAGAAACTCTTGGCTTAAGTATTCACCACCCCGATCTGATCAAAGTGTTTTAATAGTTCTGCCCAGCTGTTTCTCTACTTCATTTATGAACTCTTTGAACTTTTCAAAGTCCTCGGATTTATATCTTATTAGATACAAATACCCATATCTTGAATAATAATTAATGAAGTATATGAAACCACCTTTGGCATGTATGGACATCAAACCATGTACATCTGAATGTATTAAGTACAATAGCTGAGTAGTTTGTTCACCCTTTCCCTTAAAGGGTAACTTTGTCATCTTGCCTAACAAGTAAGATGCACATACCCTAAACTACCACACTTCTGTAGTTTAGTCATGTGTCTCTCACTTATGTGGCTAAGGCGATAATGCCATAAGTAAGATGATTTCACATGATATCATTTTTGTCTTTTATTGTCTTTGATATTTAAAACTAGATTGGACATATCTAATATGTATATTCCATTGCAAAATGGAACCATAGCATAAAGCATTCCATTCAACTAATAAAACAACCATATTACTAAAATTTAAATGGAAACTAGCTTTTATTAAGAGTAGAAACTAAAATAATATTCTTAGTCAATACAGGTACATAAAAGCAATCATCCAATTCTATTACAAGCCTACTAGGGAGTATCAATACATAAGTTTCATTGGACATGTGCGGGTCCTACTCTCCCTTGTTAAGTTGTCTACTATTCCTGAGGCCCTACATATTAGTACATATGTGTGAGCCACAACGGTATCCAATACCTATATGTTATTATTAGAAATTGTATTAATATCAATAAAAAACATATCTGATGTAGATAGGGCATTTGATGCCTTCTTTTGCTTTAGTGTCTCTGGATAGGCCTTACAATTCCTCTTCCAATGGCCATCCTTACCATAATGGAAGCATGTTCCCTTAGGGGTAGTCCCCTTAGCTTTCTTCTTGGCCACACCTCCTTTAGGCCTTATGGACATCTTCTTCTTTTGGTTCTTCGTCCTCGAACTAGAAGAGTCCACTAGCATCACAACTTTACTGTCCTTTCAGATAGATGGCTCAACTATTTTAAGCAAGTTGATCAACTCGGAACTCATTGTGTATTTTTGGTTCATCTAATAATTAAACACAAACTATAAATAATTATCAATCAAACTAGTTAGAATTAAGTATATACTTAATTCATAATCCATCAAAAATCCTAAGGAGGCTAACCTCTTAATATAGACATTCATCTTCAATGCATATTGCACTCGAGATGTCCCCTTAGCCATTTTGGAGTGGAAGGGCAACCTCGAGGTCTCAAACCTTTCAGACCTAGCTTACTCATCAAATAGCTCCCTCAAATGATAGACTATGGTATTAGCATCTATAGCCTCATGCTACTTTTACAATTTCGGTGACAGAGTGGCCAACATTATGCAGTTAGCCATCTCACTATCATCGAGATGCTTTTTGCATACCCTCTGATCACTATCAAAATCATCAGTAGTATGAGGATCGAGAAGTGGTTATTCCAAGACGTAACCTGGTTTCTCTAACTTGGGAATTATTCTCAAGTTCTTAAGCCAATCTAAAAAGTTGGGTCCAATTAACTTATTGTCTTCCATAAGTGAATATAGGTTCACATTAGTGTTCATGGTGTTGATTCTTACAACCTAATGTCAAAGAGAGAAATGGTGTTAGACTGTACGTAAATGCATGTCAATTAGGACTTTAATAACAAGCAGTATTGCTCCCGCTATTTTCTGATGAATCCATAACCCTCTGTATGAATCCGAGAGAACTTGTATAGAACTTCTTTTAATGGATCGATATCTAATATCCCTAAGAATGACCTTGGGTTTACCCAACAAACTACCTTAGCTCAATCGGTAGGTATCAGTCATACCAATTGCATTTATAATGCAATTATCGAATCTAGTGCTATCAACTATTGATGTGTGCACTCAAATTAACGACGAAGTTTTTTTTGTTGCTGCCGGAAAAAGGAGGAATCCTGCTCCTATTAACACAGGGACTAGAAGTGTAACAAAAGGTATAACCCACGAATAATGATATGTATATTCCATAATTTATTTTAATTTATGTTTTAATTAATTGTTTCTTGTTTCTGATTCATCAACTTTTTTTTTAACTCTTGACACAAGTACATCTCATGTATACTACCCAACTTTATGTCTGTCCACGTTAACCTTAGGTTTGCCCAACAAATCAATGCTTCTAGTTAAAACGAGCCCATCAAGCCAAAAATCATATTTCCATAGATCGAACATATTCATCTAAAGAGGGCTTGGGTTTGCCTAGTAACTGTAACTGTAACTCTAAAGGAACTTTGGTTCTCTCCATATTATTGGAAGGTGTTAGTTTTAATATTCTAAGTGAGTGATTTCTACTTAGCTCTCATCTAACTAGGATGGTCTTGTATAGATCAAATGTATATATAGTTACTATAACTATATGGCATGATATGGACACCCCAATCATATTGGGCTTAAGTCCATAACCATCCATCATACAATTCCAAACAATCCTAACATGCATTCTCTAATGCATCAAATTAAACACATAAGTTTTGGTTGTGACAATTTATGGATCCTAAAATTTGGAAGTCAATTCAACTCTTTATTCGAATTGCTTACTAATTTAATCTTGGTTAATTTTGCATCTCATTTTGATTAGAAATTTAATATTAATCAAATTAAATTAAACTCCAATTTATAGAAAATAATTAAAAAATTAATACACCTTAAAATTAGTTATTTGATGTCAAAATTAAACACTTTAATTTTAACACATATGCCACTTTCTAATAGTAGAAAATTTAATGCTCCACTCAAATTAATTCAAAATTAATTTAAAAAATTTTGAGAACATTAAATCATCATTCCATGCATCTCCAGGTCATTTCAAGTTCATGTAATTAATTTTGGAATCACCCAAAATCATTAAGTTAACCGAAACCACACCTAGATACATAAAAACGACAAATTTGACATTTAAAGTTTTTTTGAAAATTTAATTTTGAGAAAATTCATTTTTTCATGCATAAGACATCAAAATAACACATTTTTATCATATAAAAATAGTTTTAAGGTTCTAGAACCAAAACATACACATACAAAATTATCAAACAAAACAGTTCCATCAATTTCAACAAAACCGACCAGATTTGTTTACTGTTTAAAAATTTAATTATAAAAATTTTAAATAATTATGCAAAACTTACAGAGGATTGAAAAAATTCTAAATATTTTTACATAATTTTTCCATAATTAAATTCCAAGAAAAACATGCTTAACTTTAATAATTTAGCCAACTAATATCATATGTTCTGTAAGTAAACAATTTTCATACATGTTGTATAAAATTCGAAAATAAATATTTTAATGACATTAAAATTAATTTTCAATCACAAAAACCATATAAAAACATCTTATGAGCAGATTATTAGAAGAAATTATTGAAAAAAAAATTCATAATTTAATTTCGAATTTTCTAATAATAGAACATCAGTTTTCACAACTATGCAATCCGATTGCACATATAATAGAAACTGCATCTAATAGGCACAAGATGACTCTGATACCACTATTGGGTTTTAATCTTGCATCACATGCCTCAAAAATAGAAAAAAGTAGGAGAAATATAAAAAAACCTGAAAAATCAAGAACTTTCAAGTGTCATTATATGTAACTTTAACAAAACATGAACTTAAGATGTGTACCTTACAATCTCCTTTGTTCTTCGTTGTCTTCACCTCGTCAGGTTGTCATAAACCACAAAAATTAAGGGAGGATATCTCTAATCATATCCATGCAAAGAGCAAAGCCTGAAACGTCTTAAGAAGAATGGCTAGAACATACACAATATGCTAGCTTTGTGATGTATTCTTTAAGAGAGTGTTTGTAGAGAGTGAGACAAGAAGATGAACATTTCACCAAAAAGTCTCTTGCTTTCGCACAACACTTGCACAAAAATTGATGCTTCTTACACCCTTTTTCCTTCCTCTAACCCCCAACATCAATGGAGAGCTAGTGGGAATTAAGTGACTTTTAATCCCACTTAATTTAACATGAAATGTCCACCCCTTCTTTAAAGGGTAATTTTGTCATCTTGCTTATTAAAGGGTAATATTGTGATCTTGCTTATTAAAGGACAATTTTGTTATCTTACCTAATAAGCAAGATTCATATGTTTCATATGATTCACAATCAAATCACCCTAAACTACCACACTTATGTAGTTTAGTCATATATCTCCCATATCTTAGATCCCCATCTAAAACCATTTTATTCATTCTTTGCATCTTCAATGCTTGTGACCCATTAGGTTCCTGGTTATGTTAGCCACTTGAATTAAATATTAATTCAAGCAAGTCATGAGCGGTATCTAACAACACATCATGACCCCCAATTGACTGAAAAGTTAGTAGTTTGACTACGAACCCTTTCATAGATAATGTTCCCGAGCAATTTATCCTTTCACCATCTATACCGTACTTGGTTCATAGTATGGTTAAAGTGTCAACTGCTATTAGATTGACTATGTCACATCTAGCCCAAGCGATGTTAGTTCTTGTCCCTGAGGCTTATTACTCAATTGGATATGTCACTGAAGACTATCTTCATGTCATTTCCACTCTGGTTAGAGATTCCCAAGTAATGACTTTGACAAGATGCTGTGGGTATCATCTCCTTTTGTTAGCAGTGGTGAATCCTTTGTTGACTACTCAATTACCTTTGAATACCTGAAGTTGTACCCGATCACCACCCTATGAGCAACCTCCAAGAGACAACAAAGAATAGAGTTAAAGTACATGATTAGTATCTAAGATATCCTTGAGCACCTCAAGTTTAAGGATATTTGCAAAATTTCTATGATGAGACTATCATTGACACTAAAATAGATTATCTATATCATTTTCTCATGGAAAGTCATCCAATGTACTTACTACTCTTTGCAAGCATCCATATGTTAACTCTAAATAACTTATGCTTATAGCTTATAAGATCCACTGCTTGATCTAATCAAGGAGTGTAACATGTGCAAGTCTGTCCAAATTAATAATGTACCATATTATTAATCCTATGACTAGTTATAATTTATATACTAACACAATTACACATGATAGGAATATCATTATCATGATCTCATCATCATTTCCTTCATGCTATGTAATGTATCAATGACTTCATTAATTTGATTTGAGATCATTATCAATTCATAAAGAACATGAACATCAAATTAACAAAAAAGCCTTCTTATTAATCAAAAAGATTTGTACAAAAAGTGCTAAAGGTGATTGCCTTTAGAGCACTTCTTTAACAATTTAGACTAGTGTTACAACATGCTACTGTCAGTTATACTATTTTGATAAATCTAAAAGTAAAAAACGTTCTATTAAAGAACTATTCATTCTATAGTGAATAGATAATAATATTCAAGTTTGTACAACCACCCATATATTTCATACTATAGCTACTACTCTTAAAAAGAAAAGTAGTCATTTTGGTAAAGGAAATATTGTTATCGTACTTGTTGTGTATTATGCTGTAGATGTTGAGGGACTGAATATTGTTTTTCCTAAGTTTCTAAATCTTTCACTTAAGTAAAGCTAAGACCTTGGAAGTCTAGCATATTAAACTTTGAGATATTAGTTCCAAAACTCATGTCAAATATAGGACAGGATAAGCTAGTTCGAGCTTTACACCAACGCAGCAACAAACTGAGGTCTCAACATATGAAGAAACGAAAGATGCTAAAAAGGAAGGTTGAGATAATGTCTTCAATTCAGTCTCTAAAAACAATATGCTTATGTAGAGATGGTGCAAGAACAATGACAACAATGATGTAGTATAAAGAAGATTCTTAAGTACTTCAAGGCTCAGGGTGTTCGAATTCCTTCACCCACACGACCACCACCTTAATATCCAAAAGTGGTTTCATGCTCTAAACTTTCCTTTTAGTTATTTTTATTTTTATAGGTGTATTGTTTGGTTTCTTACATTGAGTACAATGTGTTGTCTATGCGTGGGGAGGTTTAGTGCATTAATATATCATATGTGTGTGAATTTGGCATATTATATTTTGTTAGATTTTGTATTATGTTAACAATCTGTGAACATTTTGTTCCATATGTATGCTTTATGTGAATGTGTCAATAGCAAGAATTTGCTAGAATTAGTTTAGCTTTGAACATGATCATTTAATTTATAAAGGCATATTGACTTAAGAATGTTGTGTTTTATACATCTTTAGATTAATTAGGAGATGAAACTTATTCTTCACTTAGGAAATTTGTGATATAAATTTATAATTGTAAGTCAATTGAATCAGTTAGCATTATTAGTAACCTTTCATGAGAATAATTGACTAAAAGAAAACGAGGTAGGCTAAGTAATTAAATAAAAAAAGTGTGCCAAATAAATAACCATTCCACTGGCCCATTAGAAGCAAATATTGCATTAAGAATAGAATTGGTAGCTAGTTAAGAATGTGACATAGCTGAATTACTAGGGGCACTCATGATAAAATGTTTGCCTTCATGTCAAAAGGTTATAATGACATTCCAACCAAGCTAACTAATAAAAATGTGGCCTAGTTAAGTAACCAGGGGACATTTACAAAAAAATTTTGGCCTTTGTGTTAAGAGACTAGAATAGCGTTAAATTAAAAGAATAAAAGGTGCTTAAATAAATAAAACTTACCAATATTTGAAAATAGAAAAAACTTTCATGAAAGGATACTAAGTGACAATTGCCTTTTTGATTAATCATTAATTGCAAATACATGTGTGCAAGTGCCAAAGGTGTATGAATAAGGTCTCTATATTTTGATTGATATGTATTTTCAATTCAAAGTACTTAGACATGAAAGGAATAAGTTAATACATAAGCACAATTTGAATGATTGATGTTTGCGGTTACATTAATTCTATAAGATTCAATGCCATTGCCATCATTGCATATTGTATGAATGTGTGCTTATGTGATTTTGTATTTGTCTTTTTTTTTTAAGACAAGCAAAATTTTAGTGTCAGGATGTTGACAGGTATAGTTTATATTATGTTTTCCTAGTTATTTTATTATGTTTTTAGGTGTTTATTGGATGATTATCAAATGTATAGGATTAAATTATGTTATTGTAAGTGTTTGTTTATATTCTAAGTGTTTATGTAGTTTAGAGAATGAATTCAATCTTAATTTTATGCTTCATAAGGTGTTTGATGTGCCTATGAGTGTTAAAAATTAGATAATTAAAGAACAAGGAAGATGGAAAAGTACATAGGGCTGCATGGCCTCGATCAAGTTCGTGCCTATAGAGCACAATTATGGCAGAGAGGATAAACCCAACTCAAGATCATGACAGAGAGTTTCCAGAAGCGAGTTTTTCAACTATTTTAGGGTTTCGGGACATTTTTGGAACCAATCAAAGTGAAGAAAAAAAACCTAGTTACACCCCCAAGACCCTAACACTCTATGTAAGAATATGAAACTCACCAAAAAAGGCAGCAATCAACATCAAAAAGTGGATCAAATATAGTGAGATCAAAAAGAGCTCTAGGAATTCTAGCTTTTCAAATCAAGGCTTCAATAGAGTTTTTCTTCTTTTCCTTTAGTTATTTCATTATCCTTGATGTGTAATTAGAATTGTAAGATGTTAAACATGTTTATGAAGATCTAAATTTCATATTAGGATTTACTCTAGATTTATTTTATGACTTTTATTATTGTTGATTTTAATACATATTGGATGTTTGATAATTGTTCATACATAAACTTGACAACAAATCAAGAGAGTGATTCAAAAGTAATCAGTGTTGGATTATACGAGAGTTGGTAGTTTAATCGACCCACAATTATCAAATTAACAATCATTTAAAGAGAGATCTTATTTGAGAAATTAATTTTCCAATAGATAGTTCAAATCTAATTGAAAACGTTAGGGAAAGTTTGTGAATCGAGTGGTTGGAGATTTAGAAATTTCAAATTCAATTAGGTTTAATTGATTAGATCTTGAGAGAGAGAGAGAGAGTATAATTAATACCTTCGAAAATCTAGGATCAAACATATAAAATAAAGAAAGAATAAGTCCTTAGTATTCAATCTTGATCACAACCTGAAATTTAATTGGCAACTCACTTGTTATTTAAATTGTTAACTCTTTTATTATTTTTAATTTTTGTTAATTATTTTTATTCAAATCACATTCTAAATACCTTAGGCAAAATTAGGTTCAAATTGTTAACTTTGCATAATCCTTGTTAGAACCATAACCTTATATACTGTAAAGTTATCAAATTCAATTAGGGTTAATTGATTAGATCTTGAGGGAGAGTAATCAAAACATTAGGAAATATCAAATCAAACATAAATTGAATCAACAAGATTAAGGGAATCAAAATAAAGACAGAATAAGTCCTGAATATTAAACTTTGGTCAAACCCTAATTTTATTGGCAACTCACTTTTTGAATTTCTTAATTGTGTCATTTATTTTTTAATTTATATTATTTACTTTAATTTAAATCAATTTCTTAATACTTAAGGCAAAGATTAGATTCAAATTGTGTAGGTTTTCATTATCCTCATGAGAACGATAACCTTAATACTACACTATATGATCCTTATACTTGCAGGTGATGAGAGTATTATTATATTTAAAACTTACTCAACAATATGCAAAGGTTAAATGGCAAGATATATGCTTACCCAAGAATTAAGGGGTCTAGGCATTATTCCTATTAAGATTAATAATGCAGTCTTACTGATGAAGAGGATTTGGAGACTACTAATAGATTTTAAAAAAACTTTGTGGATGAAGTGAATCCATTTATATTACCTATCTAAGGAAAGTTTTTGAAAGGTCATCTTTAAAGCTAACACTTCCTATATAAATGCTTCACATTCTTAAGTTAAAGGAACAAGGATAGAATTTGAATCTAAACTTAGCGATGGAAATTTAAATAACTTCTAGTATGACAATTAGAATAATTCAAGTCCTTTAATGAATATTATACAACTCTCCAATATTAGAGAAAATATTCTAGAGTATATGTCTATCAAAGAAGTTCTAGAAGATAAAATATATAGCTATCAAAGAAGTTCTAGAAGATAATATCTAGAATATTTCTAACAGAATACATATAGAGATTATGGATTTTACCCTAAACTACTCCCCTAATCCCTAAAGAAAAGATAAGATCATATGAAAGAGCCATGCCTTAGGGAAATTAACAAACTCATCCTACAAGAATTTACTCAGGCATCAGGGTTTAAAGGTAAAATGGAACAAAAATGTTTGGTTTAAGCAATCACTATGAAGGACATTCTTTATATTATGGTTTGTAATAAAAATGTGGCTTACTACATTGATAGGTTGAATGCGAACTATAACATCTCCAAAGAGTTGTGTACTCCTACAATGGACAAGTTAAATCAATTAATCATTTATTTTTTTTATTAACTATATGGTAAAAGCTGTAAGCTCTTTGCAGCTCAAAAGCTTATCAGGAGAATTGGCCAAACATAGTAGGTTGGATCAGTCAAAAGAAAAACATAAGCAAAGGTGATTTCTTAATTTATAAAATTACTTTTGCAAATGATATTTATGACATATATGGAGAAAGACAACAAAGAATATTCCTAGATAAAACAAATCTAAGCTACAATATTCTCCAGTAATCGATATATCAAATTAGTGAGTAGCTTATTACAAATAAAATCCACCATATTTGCAGTATAGGTTAGCTTTAAAATAAGGCATAATCAAATGTTAAATGGATGCGAAGATTAACTATAGGAGTATGTATAAATCTTATATACCAAGTGTTTAAGCTTTGAATGAATAAGAACTTATTAAATGATTTTAGAAAATTTTATGAAAAGGATATGTTATAGAGATCAATAACATAAAGAAATTCAGTACTTTTCTTTTGATAAAATTTCTTCTTAGTATTGGTAATTTAATTGTTTTCCTCTTTGTACACTATTTTAGGCTTGTATAAACTAGGTTCATAAACTTCAACTTGTAATTTTCCTTCCTTTTAATCTATTTTTAATTTTAAAAAAGGGGGATGAATGTATCATCATAATCCTAACCATATTACTGGGAGAACTCACAAGCAATAAGACAAGCTTTATACCTATATATTATCCTCTCTCTTTAATTTATAAACTCATTTAAAAGTTATTAAATCAACATCCATTGGTTTGGTTTTGGTATAAGCTCTCATGATTCATTCTTGTTTAAGGCTAAATTTTTTTCTTGCATTACATCTTCCTATTAAGAAATCAATTTGGATTCATTATAAGATTTAGGCTCAATTTCACATAAACATCATATAAAGAAACAAGAAATAATAGAAAGATGTGTTGGAACGAAAAAATAAAGCGTGCATGATTTGGATAAAATGGTAAATTTCAAAAAATTTTAGAAATCAAACTTGTAGCAGAAGCAATATAACCAAATCAATATGCATAGCCATATATGATACGGTATAAGGATAAACATTTGCATAAGCACAAGATGAAAACTATTACCTACTCCTTCGCTACAACTTTAACTCCTCAATGTGTCATCCTATCCACATAAATGTATCCTCTCCTAAGTGATGTATCCTCTTCTCATTATTGTATCCTCTTCTCGATATTATATCCTCGACCAATCTAATATACCACTTGTTATTCTTGGACAACTTGGATAAAAGGATCCTTTGGTAGGAAAGGAGAAGAAAAGTTGAATAGATTTTGCGTTAGAAAAAAGAAGCCAATGATGAGACACTTCTCATGCAATTTTCGGCTCACACATATAAGATATGAGAGAGAGAGATTAAAAAATCAACAACACCTTATCTTCCTTCTCTCAATTTTGGTTAAGCCTGAAAGGAGGAAGTGAAGTGCAACCAATGCATAACCTCCTTCCTTAATCAATCATAAAGAAGACAAGAAATGAGACTCTTCTCATTTATTTTAAGATGGCTATATAAAAAGACCATTAACCTAAAAATACATATGAATTTCAATTTTGTGATTAAAAAAGGAAGATGGTCCATCAAATGCACCTCTTTCTATTTTAATCCAATGAATGCTAATAGGTTACATGCTATCATTAAAAGACCACCATTAAACTATTTAATGATAAGGTTATTACTCCATTTAATGATGATAAAGCATGATAAAAAAACCATCTTAAATGTAGCAAACCAATGCCAAATGTGTAGCTGCACATTTAGCCCATTAAAATCAAAATTCTACCTCCATTTATCTTTAATAACATTTTCAATTTAATTAATCAAATTAAACCAAAGCCTAGTTCATTTCTAAATGTTCATATGGGCTTATAATTAACAATTAATTAAAGTAAGCCTAGCATTCAATCATAGGCTTTAAAACCTCTATTTGTATTTCTTACTTTGCTTGATAACATTCCTAAAAGTCAAATGGAGAATCTAATTAGACTTATATAATTCGAGCTCCAACAAGCCCGGATTAATTTAATCTCATTATAATTAATTCCACCTTATTAACTAAATGTCACTCCACTAAAGACAATTAGTTGAACTCTTGAATTACTAAATACTATGAGAACACATGTTTCAAATAAGATGTCCAATTGCAAAATCTAACATGAACCATATTATAGTCATCCACATAATAAAGGATAAAATTACCGTTTTACCCTTATATTGGTTTTTCCTTCTAGATCTCCCATTTTACTCTTTGTGGTGATCAATACACAAGATCTCATCTTTTTATTAAGACTTGATGGGTAGCTAGTCCATCAAACTATTGGCGCCAGTTTGACCACCAATCTCCATAAAACATGTAGAAGTGATGATATCACTATAAACTCTATATTTGAGTCAATGTTTCCTAATACATGTTTCAATTAATAATTCCAACATGCAGACACTAAATTGATACTCTGTAAAAATCCATTCCGATCATATCAAGAATTATAATGAAACACATATGAGCTCACCATTCATCAAGATTGTGGTACATAATAAGCGAATGCTTAAGTTGTATGTTTTGAGATAAAAGTAACAACCCGCTTTATTCTTTAAAACATACTTGATTCCAAATTCATTTAATAGTGCCATTATCGACAGTTAACTACTATTACGATATGAAACTCATCATTCCCTTGAAGTAAACTTTTTTACTTGCATCAAGATAAACCACAACACTACCTATCATCATACAGGTTTCTATTTAGACAACCCATTAAAAATAGAGTTTAACTTAC
>JANSVA010198501.1:0-27607 GCA_025504915.1 Erythroxylum reticulatum
AAGCTTGTTTTCAAGAGGATTTTATCACATTTGATCATTGTTTGAGTTTTCACTTTTCATTTCCCAAAAATCCAAAACACCCTTTTTATACAATTTTCTTTCATTTAGTTCAATTCATTTAGTTTAATCAAAACAATCCAAAACCCCACTCTTAACTAATTTAGCTTGCATTTCATGACAATTAGGCTATCTTAGATCATTTTCTCTAGCTTTCGATTAAGTGAGACGAATTGGAGTTACACTCTATATTGGAATCCTTGGAATTAAATTTTTTATTCGGTTTCCAAGGGAGTGATTCAAAGACTCAACCATAAACTGATCAGTTTGCCAAAGACTGCGAAACAATATGATGCCAGTTGGGTCATTGTTGATAGATTGACTAAGTTGACTCATTTCTTGCCAGTGAGAGAGAGTAATTCGCTAGATCAGTTAGCTCAGAAATATGTTAATGAAGAAGTAAGATTACATGGGATTCCAGTGTCCATTATATCATACATGGATCCTAGATTTACTTCGAGATTTTGGGGTAGCTTACAAATAACTTTAGGTACCAAATTGAATTTCAACACTGTATTTCATCCTCAAACAGATGGTCAGAGTGAGAGGACGATTAAGATTATTGAGGATATGCTTAGAGCTTATTTTTTGGAGATTCAAGGGGCATGGGATATGTATATAGCTCTAATTGAACTTTCTTATAACGATCAATATCACAACAGTATCGGTATAGCTCCATATAAGGTGTTGTAGGTAGGAAGCGTCGTTCGCCTTTATATTAGAATGAAGAGGGTATAAGGATTATTGAAGGCCTGGAATTGATTTAGGATACTATTGATAAAGTGAAGTTAACCCGAAATAGAATTAAAATGGCACAAGATTGACAGAAGAGTTATGTGAATCAGCATAGGCAAGATATGGAATATCAGGTGGGAGATAAAGTATTTCTAAGAGTATTGCCTTAACGAGGTGTGTTAAGGTTTGGTAAGAAGGGTAAGTTCAGCTCGAGGTACATTAGTCCGTATGAGATAATTGAAAGAATTGGGACACTGGCTTATAAGTTAGCCTTACCTTCTAAAATGGCACTGATATCTAATAAGTTTCATGTGAGTACGCTTAGGAGATATTGTTCAGATTCAACTTATATGATACCGAATCAGGAGATTTAAGATTTTAGTAATCTGAGTTATGTTAAAGAACCTGTTAAGATAATTGGCTGTCAGAATAAACATTTGAGAAGTCGAGGGATCCCAGTGGTCAAAGTACTTTGGACGAACCATTCAAGTGAAGAAGTAACTTAGAAAGTAGAAGAACATATGAGAAAGCAATACCCCCAACTGTTTCTCAACTCAGGTAAGAATTTTGGAGACGAAAATTTTTTTAGGAGGGGAGAATTGTAACGTCCCATTGTCCCATGATTAGGGTTAGAACCCCAGGATGCTTTATATAAGAATTTATCGAGAATTTAGAAATGCATTTCATGCATTATATGGCATACACATGCACTTGAATAATGTTTTCATTCATGAAATAATTGTCCATGCATTCATTGACACTTTTCTAGGTATAAATGATTTTTAATGTGATTAAAGTGTGAATTTTGGATTAATTTTGTTAAATTTTTTAATAATAATAGTTATTATTTCAAAATTTTGGTGAATTTTGGGAAAGTTAATGAAAATTTAAGGTTTTTAAAAATAGGAAAATATTGAAATATGATACAAGTTATATATTGACAAATGGATCTATTAATGTGTGAAATATGGGCAAAGAGTTAAGTCACAATTTGTTTCCTTACTTGGAAGACAAATGTAACACATGCATTGGAGACATGTGTCAAGCCTTAAAAAGGGATAGCTAGGCATTAGGAAAAACGTTTCTGCAACTTCTTACATGGTTTCATCGAAACCATGTACACTTACCTTCTTGCTTTACCATCACCAAAAGCACCATCTTCCTTTTTGCTTTTCCATCACTGAAACCCATTATTTGCTCTCCCCATTTCTGGAATTTCTACTGAAGGAATTGAAGTGTAAATTAAGTAAGTAACGCTTTAAGTTTTATGATAGTGTAAATGATTTCTATTGAGGTTTTAATGTTTGCATCTAGATGCATGTGTCATGCTTGTGGATCACTATATGCGTAAATGATGTTGATGCATTTGTGGTTGGTAAAAGAAGAAGCAAATTCGGTTATATGATTAACAAGATGAAGGATTATAGTCATTGGAATATGATATATGCAGTATTTTATTGAATATACATCTGCATTTAGGGCCTAACTTGATCTATGAATAACCAAATTGAATGGAGTTTGATTTAGAGTAAAATAGAGACATAGAAATACATTTTTCATGAAAGAATCGAATTTGAAGTATCTCTTTAAGGGTCTTGAAATTTGGCTTGAATTTGAAATTGGTGTTCTGTTGAGGTATGAAAATAGTCTGTGGATTTGTGATTATAACTTGCAAGATACTGAACTAAAATGCATGATATTGGTGTCATTAGACTTTCAAAAAAATTAGGAACATTTGATTAGTAGAAGATGTTTCGTAAATACGCCATTGTTAAGGTCAAAATGATCATACAAATCAAACCCAAAATCTGCTTAAGAAAAATAGGTAAAATTGATAGGTTTAAGATTGATTTTATAAAGATGAAGAGGTTTAAGAAAATTGATTAGAGTTGTTTGATTTTATGGAAAAAAAATTGGTTTATGAATGAGTATAAAATGGTGATGTGTTTGTGCTAAAGTGATCTACAAAAATTGAAATGAGTTTGGAGCAGAAATGGAAGTGAGTTTCAGATTAAGCGATCGCGACCCAAAAGGCTATTAAAAGGTGATTGTTTTTATTGAACATGCTTTGGTATTTTGATGATATGTTGATCTATAGATGTCTAAATGAGGTGATTCATGGTTCAGATTAAAGAGTTACATATGTCTACAAGTTTCTTGAAGAAGTCGAATTTTAATTCCGTCTTTAAGACTTTCAAATTTTGGTTTACAATTCAGTCTTAATTGAGGTCGTAGTACTAACTGAGACAGAAATTATATTTTGATGTTATCAAAGGAACTGAATTGATATAGGCTGAATCAGTTAATGGTTCTTCACAAAATTGTAGTCCATTCTCTTAGCTTTAAATTGGCATTAAGTTTGTAATTTTTGGATATCGGAGCTGAAAGATATGAGTTGTACAATTTGAGGGTATGATCATGTTCTAGCCAAAACTTCAAATATACACAGTCTGTGGTATTGTGAACATAACTCATAGAATACTGAATCCAATTGGATGATCTTAGAATCATTAGAAACTTAAGAAATGGGTGAACAATTTTCTAGAAGCAAGTTTTCCCAAATTATTTATTTTCCTAATGATAATGATCATACAAAGCTGACCTGAAAGTATATTGTTAGAAAAATCTGAGTTAATCAATTGGGTATTAAATTAGTTTCACATTGTTTTATTATGGTCCAAACCCTAAGTACAAATTATTAATGAGGGTTTTGATATATGAACGATATGATAATAAGAATTCTATAAGATAACTGGGATTGTCACTAAACATGCATTGTGCATTTTTGATATACATAGATATGCATAAAGGCATGCTTATACATTTGTGCAAAAATGTGACATTTGTAAATGTGTTTTGTATGATATAGAGGAGCACATTGGACATCAGTCAGACATTGCTGGACCATCTAAGCAATAGCATATCGGAGCATACTATGAGTCAACCTAGATGATTTTTCCTAAGATTGATTGAATTTGTTTGACTTCTAATTATTAACTGTTTGTGATTTGTTTATAAATTCCGGACTTAAATATTTTGGAATGTATTGGAAGTATTCTGATTGCTATGAAATTTTGAATGATATTTGTATTATCAATAAAAGTTGAATGTCAAACTTAGGTCCGATGAATATGAGATTCTAACTGTGTATCATATGTGACTATTGTACATGGAAATTATGTATTTGATGCATTTCATAAAATGCATGTTCTAATAAAGGCATTGTGACTAGAGTAGCCAACAAGAAAGCGATTGTACATAGAGCTTTGCTTTGTGATTCCTGATTCTGCACGTTGAGCTATACTCTGTGATTCTTTTCTGACTGAGCCCTATAGGCCAATATCTATATACATAGGTGATAGGCACTCGGTCATAACATTAATAACGAATCTGAAGTCTCATATGCATTTGTATTTTTAAATATCTATTATGATTCGCAATGATTACATGATATGCCATGTTAATGTGAGTATTCCGAGTAGACATGTTTTGAATGATTATTTGTGAAATATGTGATTTATGCATATAACCTAGGAGAAATCATCAATGATGGTTTGCTCATTGAGTTTCGCAAAACTCATAAAAAATTACAACTTAGCTTTTCAGGTACGAGACAGTAGACCTAGTTTCTTAATCTGGATTAGAGGAATATTTTTGAATAGCTATGGCTCAAAGGTCTATCAACTGACATCAGAAGAGTTGTAATTTTTGTTTTGTAGTTTTTCTCTAGCAATTGTATATAGTTTCTAAGCTTTCGTGAATGAATGCAATGAAAGGTTTCAAAATTTCATGACTTTTAATTAAGTTAGTTGATTCCATGTGTAAGTTGGATTTGTTTTTGCTCTAACATACCCTTATCATAGGATATGTACTTGAATGTCCTTGGATGTTCGGGTCTGTAGTTTATGGTAATGGGATGTTACAAGTGAAGTTGGAGCATAAAGCATATTGGGCAGTTAAGTAGTGCAAGATAGACTGAAAATCTTCTCAGATGGAGAGAAAGATACAATTGCAAGAATTGGAGGAGTTAAGGCTATAGGTGTATGAGAACTCTCGACTCTACAGGGAGAAAACAAAGTTTCTTCATGATAAAGTTCTCTTAAGGAAGAGCTTTAAAGAGGGAGAAAAACTGTTGTTGTTTAAGGCTCGTTTCACTTTTAAGCAAGGGAAGTTTAATACTCATTAAGATAGGCCACACATAGTCACAAAGGTGCACAAATTTGGTATGGTGGAGCTTCTACATAAAGAGGCTGGAGCCAAGCTTAAGGTGAATGGCCATCTGTTGAAGTTTTACCATGACAACTAGAAACTTCTATAACTCTCAGGTTGTTTCTTTCCTTCACTTGTTTACTTACCTTTTCCCTATAACTACTCATTACATGTTCTGCTGCATTAATTTGTTGAGTAAATGCGGGGTAGAAACTAGCCAGTAGGAAAAATATTTTAGTTTTTAGTTTAATTAGTAGTTTTTTAATTCAATAATATCTCCTTCAAGTTCTATCTCTTCCCTTTCTTTTACTGTGCTTAATTTCCCTGATGCATGATATATCTTCAAATTTGGAGAAGATTAATATTATTGATTGTGTTGCATTTTCTTGTCTTGAGCTTATTTGGTACCTTATAACCATATATATACACTTAAAGGTTTTCTGAGTATCCAGCCTGTGTCCTATGTTTCCTTGTCCTATTTTTCATTTCTTTTTTGAAGTTTTCTACCTATTGTTTTGAGTTCGAGCTACTTTCATCATGGAGAACTCATGGTTTCGCTGCGGCAAAGTCACCCCAGTTTCTTTGTATTGCTATTGGGTTATCTTCACCACGGTGTGCATTCCACGTCACCGAAGATAGAATCTGCGCAGAACCCCCTCCTCTCATTTATTCGATTTTTACTTATCAGATTACCATCCGCTATATATCCTTTACACTCCCACCCCACCTTAAGCCTCCTGACTCTCCCCATTCGGTTTAAACTTTCTCACCCACTCGTCTCCCTCTTCTCTATTTCATCTCTTCTCCCTCTCCTTCTGTCTCCCACTTCTAATCCCTTTTCTTCTCAGCACTCTCTCTGTGTAGATTTCTTCCTCCTCTCTGTAAGTATCGGCAAAATTGTCGAATTAGCAACAACAGAAAATAAGATAGAAGAAATAAAGAAAATGGAAGAAGAAGAGAAGATGATGATATCGACAAACTATGTCAACTTTCTTGTTCTTTGAAAACCCTTGAATCATTGAGTAACCATTGTTATTTGCTTAGGTTTTTAGTTTTAGTTTGATTTATTTGTTTGTTTAGTTTGTTTGTCTATATGTTATCTCTATAGGGCAATGCCTCGAACCAAAAACCTACCCTTCCCATTGACATTGACTCCCCTGATGAATTTTCAATTGAGGAATTATATGAAAAAATCGATGCTAGACCTCTCATTAAAAAACAACCTTTTCCTCTAACCCCATAGATAGCCTTTTTGTCCAACAACTTCATGCCCCCCAATTAACTGGTTTAGTTCAACAGCATACCGTAGGTAATGATAAGTTTGAACCAAAGTTTTCTATATTATTTGATGACAATTTCATGGTTTTTGTTATACTTTTTGACTCTTATTATCGGATATTGTGCTTAATTTAGCTCTTGAGTGGTTGTTTTTCAATTAATGTGGTTTGAAGTTAAAATTATCTAAAATAATTAGTAATTGCACTCAATTGATTTTTAGGACAATTGATACTGCAAACTATTATTTTTTATTGCAGGACATTCAAGAAGTAGAGCCAAGGGTGAAAACCAGGGATTCAAGAACACACGTCAACGAAGCAACAGGCAAAGTTCTTCATGGTGAGGATAATGTTTTTGTTGCAACGAAACCAGAAAAATTTTGAAAAAACCTTTCGGGAAAAGTTCGCCCTGAAGAAAGGATGAGTTACAAGGGGAAATTTAACCAACTGTGTGAAAAACCTATTTTGGGACAAGTTATAAGGGGAGAAAGGGAGAGCTGATTGAGAGATATATTCATTCCATCATCTTGCCACCCATTATCACACCATCATGTTCTCTCATATCCATCTTATTTTTCTTCCATTTTTCACTGTCAACTCCGACTTTGGGTGCCTCTAATTCCTTGTCTATTATGAAGCTTCTCAGAGCTATGTGTGGCTAGGAATTTCTTTCCTCTTGAAGATGTAGCAATGGCTAGAGTGCAATGAGCTTAAAAGGGGACTAGCTTAATCCATGGTTTAGCTATGATTTATGAATTCCTAGGTTTAGGATTTGGAAGTTGTAGTTGAACAAACTTGATTATGGTTTAATCAAAGGTTGGAAATTCATTGTGTGGTTTAGATTGGTTTATGTAGAATTTTGAGCTTAAATATATGAAGTCTCATATATGTCTATTTGTGATCTTATTGATTCTCTTTTATCTTGCATAATCGTGTTTGATATTAAGTTAATTCTAGATTTCAAGTGACTTGTTGCATGGACTTATCCACTACACACACTAAGAGCATTTAACAGGGTTTTAAGAAATGGAGTCCCATTGATTAAGATCTTGGACTTAAAGAGTTCTTTAAGGTTTATCAATTTGAAACTTAGTGATTTCCACTCCCATCAAAATCAATTTCGAACTATGATATCCAAAGCTCATTTTCAAGAGGATTTTGTCACTCTTTGATCATTTGTTTTAATCTTTCTGTTTTCTATTCCCAAAAGAATATAAAAATACATTTTACATAACTTTTTACAATTCAATTTAGTGCAGTTAATGTTTTCAAAGATCAAAACCCCTTTCTTACCAAATTAGCTTCCATTTCGTGACACAGAGTTTAACTTAGGTCCATTCATTTAAGGTTCTGATTAAGTAAAACGACCCGAGGTTAGATCCTATATTGCAATACTTGGATTATGTTTTATTTGAGCTCTAAGGGTATGAACAAAGGTCTGAATCAAAATGGTGTCGTTACCGAGGAACTAAGAAATTAGTTGTCCCGGTTAATTTTTGTCATTTTACTGCTAAGTGAGGAGCCTTTTCTTTAGATTGCATTCTAGATAGTTTAGCTTCATTCTTGTCAATATTATAGGATTTCATTTTTTTGTATAGTGTCAAAATTTTGAAAATACAAACAAAAAGATATTGAACTTTTTGCACTTTTCATACCTAGTATTTTTGCACCTATATAGATTTGAACATTTCTCTTGATTACTTTTTGATCCATACCTACATACTTATATATATACTTTCACACACCTACACACTTGTATCCTTCACATCTCATCTTTTATATTTGACTTTGCGTGCTTGCAAGTCAGTTTTGTTATCTTTTATTCTCGTTTGAATTTTTCCCTTGCATACCCCAAAAAACCAAACTTCTACCTTTCCACCCTAAAATTGAGAGACATCTGAGAAAAATTAGAAAGGATGGGAGAGAAAAATAAAGAAGCAAAGTAGTTGTTGAAGAGGAGAATATCTCAGTAGAGTCTAGTCAGCTAAGTAGTGAGAGTGAATCATTAGAAGGTGTGATAATGGCGATAATGGAGGTAATGGAGAGTAGGAGTGAGTTG
Organism: Erythroxylum reticulatum; assembly: GCA_025504915.1. Classification (NCBI taxonomy): domain Eukaryota; kingdom Viridiplantae; phylum Streptophyta; class Magnoliopsida; order Malpighiales; family Erythroxylaceae; genus Erythroxylum; species Erythroxylum reticulatum. The sequence goes on from JANSVA010198501.1 coordinate 8,338, forward strand.
GTGAGAACAATGGAAATCATAAAAGGAGGACCACTAGGGAAGCCACTACCTCTGATGTGAACTATGATCCTTTTACTGCTGCTTGCCCTAACTTTGATGTGAATTTTGAGGTTAAAGGATTGCTTATTAAATCTTTTCCTAAATTTCATGGCTTGACAGGAGAAGATCCCTACATTCACTCGCAATCATTGTCTATGATTTGTCGGAGCATGAACCCAGTGGGACCTTCTCTTGATCAAGTGATATGGAAAGTCTTTCATCTATCCTTAGAGGATAAAGCAATGGAGTGGTATATGAACCTTCTAAGATATGTGGCGAATGCTTACAACAATTGGGCAAATTTAAGAAAGGCATTCTTGGAGAAGTACTTTCCGGCCTCTAGAATTTCATCAATGAGGAAGGAGATTGATTATGATAAGTCCCTCTATGATTATTGGAACCATTTTTAGGATCTATTGTCCAGATTCCCTTACTATCAGATACCTGATGAGCAGTTAGTGTAGTACTTTTACGATGGACTAAAAAGTCAAGTCAAGGGTATGATGGATATGGCTTCAGAAGGTTCCCTGATTGACCTCATAGTTGTAGAGGCATGGGATCTAATTAATAAAATGGCCCTAAATCACCAACAGTATAATGTTAGGGACACTAGAGGAGTACATGAGTTGAGAGCTTCAACAGTTCACTCCAAAAGAATGGAAAGTCTTGAATCTAAGGTCGACTCTTTAGGAAGTAAAGTGACTTTGTAGTAATCCTTCATTACTACAGAGTTGAAAAATATGAGTCTGCATCGTCCACCACCTTTTATGGATCTTATTGCACCTAGTTGTGACACTTATGGTTCTGTAATTCATGTCTCTAGTGTTTGCCCCAGTCGTTATGAAGAGGTGCCTATTGTTTATCAGGGTTGGCCCAATCAAAAATGAGATCCTTATTTCAAAACCTATAATGAGGGGTAGAAAGCAAATCCTAGACTTAGTTGAAGAAATGAAGAAGGAAGAGGTCCTAACAGATTTCAACAAAGTGGAGGGGATGGTTCTTCCACAAACCAGTTCCAAAACTAACAACAAGCTTTAACTGTCCCACTAAAGGAACAACTCTTGAATAATATGATGGTGTTGATGAAGGAGGAGAGGACTTCTAATAATAACCAATTCAATTCCATAGCTTCTCTGATTCAATAGGAATCTTTTAAAAATACTGCGAGATTCAATGCTTTAGAGAAGAGAATGGAGCAATGGGAGAAGAAGGTTGAGAATTTCAACTCCTATGTCACTCAGCTATCCAATAATATGAGTGAGCACCAAGCTAGGAGTAGTGGCACTATTCCCTCCAATACTATCATGAACCCAAAGAGTTTGAATGCCATCACTCTTCGAAATGGGAAGCAAGTGAGGTTCAACGATCAAGATGAGGGAGTGAATGAAGAGTAGATTGAATGTCAAGAATTGCCTTCAACACCTATAAGAGCCTGAAAGCTTCAAGGAGAGAGCACTTTTAGCTAAAAAGGAGTCCACATCTGTAAAGAGCAAAGAAGAAAATTCTGAGAGCAACTAGGAATCAAGCAAGCATGGAGCCCATGAAGCCAATGGTGAGGAGGTAAATCTTAAAGACTGTCCTTTTCCAAATTCATATTTGATGAGCAAAAGAATGACTGAAACTAAACATAAGGAAAATATCATTGATTTGTTTGGTAGACTGGAAGTCAATATTCCTTTGCTTGATCTTGTGAAAAGGGTTCCTGCTTATGCTAAGTACCTTAAAGACGTGTGTACCAATAAAAGGAAGTTCAGACCAAATGAAAGAGTACAAGTCAGCTCAAATGTGTCTTTGCTGTTTAAACCCTAAATCTTTGGAAAATGCCAAAACCCTAGATCTTTCACTATCCCTTGTTCTATAGGTAAAGTTACCATAGGGGGAGCCTTGTTAGATCTAGGGGCAGCCAGTAATGTTATGCCCAAGTCCGTCTACACGTCATTGGGAGTCAAGAATCTTAAGTTTACATCTGTAGTTATCCAATTGGCTGATAGGTCTTTTATGCATCATGTGGGCATTATAGAGGACATTTTGGTCCAGGTTAAGGGTTTGGTCTTTTCTGCTGATTTTTATGTGCTTGACATGTCTTCTGAAGTTGTGTAGAACACCATACTAATTCTTGGTCGACCTTTCTTAAGAATTGCTAGCACTATGATTAGCATGAAAGAACGTATTATCACTATGGAAGTAAGAGATCAAAAAGTGTGTTTTAATATGTATGAAGCAATGAAACATCCTCATGAGGATTATTCGCTTTTGGGAGTTAACATGCTTGATATTGTTGTTGATGATACTTGCTCTAATTTTAAATTTGAAGAGGATTCCTTTGATTTTGAGTTGCATTCACTTGATTCTTGTAACTCACATTTGATTTTAACGTCTTTTATTGTCAGTGATGACCCCCATTGGGAAAGGATTTTTGCTAATTTTTCAAGTGATTCGGCATTATGGAGACTGACACCGATGAGGAAATGGATGAAGGTATTTTACCTTAACAAAAGTGTTTGATTGAAGGATGCAGAAGGATTTGCCACAGGAAGTTACTACCATAGATCAATGTGAGATAAGTATAACGTCTAGAGTAGAAGGAGATTGTAAAGCCAACCATATGGAACCTGAGCTATCATTGGTTGAAGGAAAGGGTAGTAATCTTTTTTCTCTTGAACTTCATAAATTGATCCCTTATATTGTGCAACCTCCTGTAATTAAGTTGAAACCCCTACCCCCTACTTTAAAGTATGCCTTCCTTGAGTTTGATGAGCGATTACCTATTATAATTTCCAATACCATGTCTCATAATGAGGAAGAGAGACTCCTTATTGTTTTGAAAGAACATAAGAGGGCTATAGGGTGGACTTTAGCGAATATACCTAGAATTTGCCCATCTATTTGCACACATAGGAACTTATCGAGTAAGGGTTCAAAATCTATGAGGCAACCCCAAAGAATACTAAACCCACTTATCTTAGACGTGGTTAAGAAAGAAATCACAAAAATTTTGAGTGCTGGGGCCATTTATCCCATATCTGATAGTGAGTGGGTAGTTTGATACCTATAGTGCTGGAAAAGAGTGAGATAATTGTGATAAAAAATGATAGGGATGAGCTTATTCCTACTAGAGTGCAGAATTCATGGCGTATATGTATAGATTATAGACGATTAAATGATGCCACACGAAAAGATCATTTCCCTCTTCTTTTTGTTAACCAGATGCTTGAAAGGCTTCCAGGCAAATCGTCTTATTATTTTCTAGATGTTTTCTCTAGGTACTTTCAAGTATCTATTGCACAAGAGGACCAAGATAAAACCACTTTTACATGTCCCTTTGATACCTTTGCATATCGAAGGATGCCTTTTGGTTTATGTAATGCTCTAGGGACTTTCCAGTGTTGTGTGACAACTATTTTCTTTGAATTTTTAGAAGAATGCGTGGAAGTCTTTATGGACAATTTCACAGTTTATGGTGATTCTTTTGATACTTTCCTATCTAGTCTTGTAAAAGTTTTAAAAGGGTGCATTGAAAATAATTTGATTTTGAACTTTGAAAAATGTCATTTCATGGTCCATGAAGATATTGTGCTAGGTCATTTGATATCTAGCAAAGGGATTGAGATTGATAAAGCTAAGATTGAGGTTGTATCTTCTTTGCCTTATCCTACCTATATTAAAAATATAAGATCATTTTTAGGTCATACAGGATTTTATACGCAGTTCATAAAAGATTTCAGCAAAATTGCATTCTCTTTTTCCAAGTTTTTACAAAAAGATGCAAAATTTGAGTTTGATGATTCTTGTAAGTATGCTTTTAATAAGTTAAAATCAAAACTCATTTCTCCCCCTATTCTTGTTGCTCCTAATTGGAACCTACCTTTTGAGCTTTCATGTGATGCTTCTAATTATGCTGTAAGAGCTATGTTAGGCCAATGAGAGGAGAAGATCACAAGAGTTATTGCATATGCCTCAAAAACACTAGATCCAGCTTAAATCAACTATACAACAACTGAGAAAGAGCTGTTTGTAGTAGTTTTTTCGTTAGAAAAGTTTAGGTCATATTTGTTAAACTCCCATGTGACCATTTATACTGATCATATAGTTGTTCGATATCTCCTCAAGAAACCACAATTGAAGCCTAGATTGATAAGATGGGCATTGCTTCTTTAGGAGTTTGATATTGAGATAAAGAATCAAGCTGGGGTAGCGAACCATGTAGCTGATCATTTGAGTGGGCTACCAGATGAAACATAGGAAGTGGACACTTCTAAACTTATTTGCAATTCTTTTCCTAATTTAGTCTTATGTGCTTTAGTTTTTAAGGAACCTTGGTATGCACATATAGTCAATTATCTCATGACTGGACTAACCCCTCTTTTTATGTCTAAGTCATAGGTCCAAAAGCTAAGGAGAAAAGCTAGGCATTACATTCGGGATGTTCCTCATCTATGGCAACTGTGCAGTGACCAAGTCGTCAAAAAATGCATGCCTAATGAAGAATTCGATGTTATAATTTCAGCTTACATTCAATGGTTTATGGTGGGCATTTCAGTGCAAGGAGAACATCTAGGAAAATTCTAGATTTTGGTTTTTATTAGCCTACCATTTTTCAGGATTCATTTACCTTTTATCAGTTATATGTCAAATGTCAACATTTTGGAGGGTTTGGTAAATGGCATGAAATGCCTCTACAACCTTTACTATTTTACGAAATCTTTAATGTTTGGGGCATTGATTTCATTGGTCCCTTTCCTACGTCTTTTGGCTTTATGTATATCCTTTTAGCTGTCAATTATGTATCCAAATCGATAGAGGCTATACCTATTAGAAAAGATGATGCACAAGCAGTGTCCAATTTTCTTAAGTCCAATATTTTTTGTAGGTTTGGGATTCCTAAGGCTGTGGTTAGTGATAGAGGAATATACTTTTGTAATAGGGTAGTTGACAACCTATTTTTCAAATTTGGAGTCACTCACAAAGTCTCCACTACATACCACCCACAAACCAATGATCAAGCTGAAATATCGAATAGAGAGGTGAAGCATATCTTGGAAAAGATAGTAAAGCCATCAAAGAAAGGTTGTAGCTTATGTTTAGAAGAAGCATTGTGGGCCTATCAAACTGCCTACAAGTCATCAATAGGCATGTCCCCTTACCATTTAATCTATGGCAAAGCTTTCCATTTGCCGGTAGAGTTGGAGCACAAATCATATTGGGCAGTTAAGTGGTGCAACATGGATTTTGAATCTTCTAGTATGGAGAGGAAGCTACAGTTGCAAGAATTAGAGGAGATAAGGTTAGAGGCATACAAATAAGGAGAAAACAAAGTTGATGCACCATAAGGTTCTCCAGAGGAAGAGCTTCAAGGAGACAAAGTTCTGTTATTCAAGGCTCGTTTCATTTTTAAGCATGAAAAGTTCAACACTCATTGGGATGGGCTATACTTAGTCACTAAAGTGTACAATTTTGGTATGTTAGAGCTTTTACACAAAGAGACCGGAGCCAAACTCAAAGTGAATGGCCACTTATTGAAGCTCTATCATGAGAACCAACAACCTCCATAAAACTTAGGCTGTTTCTTTCCTTTACTTGTTTACTTACTCTTGCTCTGTGACTAATTATGACATTGTCGAATGCATTAGTTTGTTGAATAAGTGCGGGGGAGAAACCATTTCAGTAGGAAATTAGCTTAGCTTTTAGTTTAATCAGTATCTTTTCAATTCAATAATTCCCATTCTAGTTCTGTCTTCTGAATTGTTTTTGCTGTGCTTGTTGGCTTAATGCATGATATATCTTCAAGTTTGAGGAAATTGATAAGATTAATTGTGTTGAACTTTATTTTCTTGAGCTTATCTGGTGCCTTATGACTTTGTATACACAGTTAAAGGTTACGGTGTACCCAGCTTGTGTCATTTGTTTGTCAGTTACGTTTCTCATTACCTATTGAACATTTATTTTTGTCTTGTTAAGTTTTAGGTTAAATTCTCCGCGACGTGGATTCCTTTCATCCCAGTATTACTTGATATTCCTTTCGGGTAAACTTCACCGTGGTGCGAAGTACACATTGCCGTGACAAAATAACCTTATTCTTTTATGATGCTCTCAGGTAAATTTCACCACAGTATGGATTCCACGTCGCCGCAATGAAGATACCTCCTTTCTTTTTATTGCTCTCAGGTTAATTTCTCCATGCCATATATTCCACGTCGACGTGGTGAAACTTCAATACTTTGCTGTTTTAGTGCTTAGGTTAACTTTGTCGTGGCGAATTTCAGCTTTCGTCGTGATGAAAATTGAATCTGTGCCAATTTTACCTAGTGAGATTACCATTCCACCCCCATTTACTTTTAACCATTCGTATTCTCTTTATTCTTTTCTGTCATTTCATACACTAAATTCGTACTTACCCCTTCTGACTCTCTTTATTTGCTTCCCACTTTCATTTTCATTATGCCCATCCTCCATCTCCTTAACCCATTCTCTCCCTTGCAAACTCTCTGCTTAGATTTCAATCCTTTATAAGCGTTTCTTCTCTTCTTTTTTTCTTAGTTTATATAGTGTTTAGGGTAGACTAGGTTGTCCATTTTCTTTTCTTTTCCATTTTCACTTTAGATTAATTTTTTTTAAGTTACCTAGGATTATTGATTATGCCTTTGCTAGTTGCTTAAGTTATTATTTTTAGTTTGCTTTTTTGTTTGTTTAGTTTATGTTTCCATATGTGCTTTCTACAGGACAATGCCTCAAGTTAAAATCCTTGGACCTCCTAGTGAGTCTGAATCCTCCAATTGTTTTACCTTTGCATAATTATATGAGAAAGTAGATACTAGGCCCTACATTAGAGAGAGAGTCTTTCCGTTAGCTCCACTTAGATATCCTTTCGTTTAGTAACTTGTTGCTTCTTAGCTAACTGGCCTAGTAAAACCTCGCACTTAAGGCAATAATAAGTTTGTTCTCCATTTTTACACGTATGCCCCATTCAATGATACCATAGAAATTAACTTCCGTGGTAATAAGGCACCCAATGCATTAACCAGTGCCAGTATCCGTCGCCATTTTGATATTCCTAACAATCTCCATTGCCATTATGATCAGCTTATACACAACTACCCAGTGGCAGATGTTATTTGCACCCTCTGTGACGAGGGCACAAAATGACATCAGCCACGCTATTCAGAACTTTACCTCAAATTATATGATCTACAACCCGAGTCTCATCCTTGGCTCCATTTGATTTGCAACAATATCATCCCAACCACTCACCTAGCCTATGTTACCAAACAGCAAGCCTTACACATTTACCTCCTCATAACTGGTCGTCTGGTTGATATAACTGACGTTATCGCCTCCACCCTTCATGATTCCATTACCATGGCCAAATTCGCTAATGCCATCGCCTTTCCTCACCTTATCTCTGACATTTTTTAAGCTCACAATGTCCCAGAGTTTCATAATGACAACTATTTTTATCCAAGCCCACTCTTTAGGTATGATCACCTAAAGCAACTTACCATTCACCCACCCCGTCCCTCCCTCCGTGTTTATCATATTGGTGCAACCTCTTCGGCTTCAGCACTAGTTGAGGATGCTCCTCTAGCTTAGGCCACTCTTAAGCTCATTACTTTACAGACCCCTACTGGTAAGGTCGATGGACTTTGAACGGATCTCTCCCATCTTCGAGACACTCTTTCCTAGGAGATAGCATGACAGAAGGAGAGAGAGGTTTTATATGGTTGAGAAAGGTGGTATCGTCGATGTATGGACGCGTTGCTCGCTGAGCATTTTCATTTCCAGTTACCCTCTGATGAGGATGACCCATTGAGCGACACTGGCGCATCTGGAGTAGGTCCCTCGGGATCCTAGACTGATCCTCCTGTGGGCTAGTTTGATTCTTTTGTTCTTTTTGTCTTAGATAGTTATGTTTTTAGTTTTCAGTCTGCTAGATACTCAGTTACCTTGTTATTATTCACAAAATTAATGGCCGGTTGTTTATATGATTCTCATTATGCTTTTCTCGGTGTGTTATTATTTAATAGCCTTCATGTTGCTTTTCCTTGCACCATGGTATTTGGATTGTTTCATAATTAGGGACAATATTCCATTTTGGCATTTCTCTTTATGCATCATTTTTTCCCATTTAATTGCTTGTACAAGTCATTTGTGTGTCCTCTACAAAATTTTTATACTTGGTAATTGAGGTGAATTGCATGTTTTTCAAGTGTTTCTTTTTCTCTATCATATTTTTCCATGGTGACCTTTTGGTTATGTCACAGTGATGCCATTGCGCCGAAATCAATTCCTTTCATAAAAAGAAAAAGACATTTTCTGTTTTAATTCCCTCATTTCAATAGCTCTCCCAAATTAGATTCTTCTCACTCCTGTGTCTTGAAATTTTTATAAATTTCAAAGTTGTCCATCTGTTTTTGGAAAACCATCTACGTTTTTAAATGATAGTTGATTTTGGTTAATTCCATTTTCAATGTTTTCCCGAGAGGCAAGTGAGGGTACGCTAAGAGAGTAGCACTATGTGTTTTTAAACCTTGAGATTACTTAATTGAGATACTAACCTTGTTGAAAGGATATTTGGGCATGAATGCTTTCATTTCTATGTGTATCTGCTTAATTTCATATCTCTCTAGAACTTGTTTTAATTCTTGATCAAAGCTTGATGAACTAAAATTTTGTTAATATGATAGAGGCATTCTTTTCAAATACCATTCTTACCCAAACACTTAACTATTGCTATCCCTTTTGAGCCATCTTTTTGAGTGCATGCATATTTCACAATTGATGTGAATAACTCATCTCTAGTTAAAGATTATCTAAAAAACCAAAAAATAGGGTTTCTAGAAAAAATAAAAGAAAGAAAAAAGTTCCAAAAGCTTAAAAAATAGCTTTCTCAAAAGAGTAAAGTTTTAAAAAAAGTGTGAGATTATGTTTTGTTGTTTGTTCAAATATTGTCTTACGCATAGTTGGAGTTTGTTTCATATAGAAAATAATTGTGATGCATGTACTCATTTTTCTTCTTCTATTCAATCCATTTCAATTAGCCTTCCAAACATTACAACCCTGAAAGTCCTCTTGATTTCAAAATTATAGTTCTTGTAGTGGAGAGGTACAATTATCACCACCTTATATAAGAGAATGGACTAAGCAGATTGTAGAGTGAAATTATCCCAATACAAGTGAGTTGAGAGATTAAACACTTTTTCTTGAGAGAAATCTCTTTTGCCCAATCTCTTGGATTAAATACTTATAGTGTTTACTTTCTTAACGCTCTTTCATTCTACTTAGGTTGATTTCTAAGGAAGTGATTTAACTGATTTTTTCCTCTCATTTTTAAGTATGGTCAGTCAGTATTTTCTTTTACACTTATGTCTCTTTGACTTTTATAATCTTTTTCTAGGAGTAAAAAGGTCTAAGTGTATGGGAATTTGATTGAACCTAAGTTTTCTATATTATTTGATGATAATTTCATGGTTTTTGTTATGCTTTTTGGCTATTATTATCAGATATTGTGCTTAATTTAGCTCATGAGTACTTGTTTTGAATTAATGTAGTTTAAAGGTAAAATTGTCACAAATAATTAGTAATTGCACTCAATTGATATTATTTTTCATTATAACACATTCAAAAAGTAGAGCCAAGGGTGAAAATTAAGGGATTCAAGAACACACGTCAATGAGGCAACAGGCAAAGTTCGTCACAGCGAGGACAATATTTTCATCGTGGCGAAACCAAAAAATTTTTGAAGAAACCTTTCAGGAAAAGTTCGGCATGACAAACTCATCCTTTCGACGTGGCAAAACATTCAAATCAGCACTAGACCCAAACCATTTTCGAAAATTTAACCAACTGTGTAAACCCGACTTGGCAACCCGTTTGTGAAAACCTATTTTGGGATAAGTTACAATGGGAGAAAAGGAGAGCTGACAGAGAGATATATTCATTCCTTCATCTTACCACCCACTATCACACCATCATGTTCCCTCATATCCATCTCATTTTTTTCCATTTTTTATTGTCAACTCCTACTATAGGTGCCTATGATTCCTTCTCAGTTCTGAAGCTTCTCAGAGATATGCGTGGCTAGGCATTTCTTTCCTCTTGAACACGTAACAATGGCTAGAATTCAATGAGCTTAAAAGGTCAGTAGTTTAATCTATGGTTTAGCTATGATTTATGAAATCCTAGGTTTAGGATTTGTAAGTTGTAGTTGAGCATACTTGATTATGGTTTAATCAAATGTTAGAAATTCATTGTGTCGTTCGAATTGGTTTACGTAGAATTTTGAGCTTAAATTTATGAAGTCTCGTATATGTTTATTTGTGATCTTGTTGATTCTATTTTGTCTTACATAGTCGTCTTTGATATTGAGTTGATTCTAGATTTCAAGTGACTTGTTACATGGACTTATCCACTACACACACTAAGAGCATTTAACAAGGTTTTAAGAAATGAAGTCCCATTGATTAAGATCTTAGACTTAAAGAGTTCTTTAAGGTTTACCAATTTGAAACATAGTGATTTCCACTCCTATCAAAATCAATTTCAAACTATGATAGCCAAAGCTCATTTTCAAGAGGATTCTATCACTCTTTGATCATTTCTTTTAAACTCTCCATTTTCTATTCCCAAAAAAATCCAAAAATACTTCTTACATTCTTTTTACAATTCAATTTAGTGCGGTTAATGTTTTTAAAGATCAAAACCCCCTTCTTACCAAATTAGCTAGCTTTTTGTGACACATAGGTTAACTTAGGTCCATTCATTTTAGGTTCCGATTAAGTGAAACGACCCGATGTTACATCTTATGTTGTAATCCTTGGATTATTTTTTATTTGACCTCCAAGGGTACAAACAAAGGTCCGAATCAGCCCAATTCCAAGATCGACTGGACATTGACTTCTATGGTATTAGGGAGTCATATGCATTCACTATTGCTAATATCTGCCACCACTATGATCTTCCCCTATGTCGCCATTGCCATTATGACCAACTCATCCATAACTAACCTATGGTCTATGCTACCCGAACTCTCTGTCAAGAGGGCGCTGATGACCATCAACCATGCCACGTCGAACACTGCCTTAAACACTCTGAATTGCGGCCAGAGGCTCGTCCTTAGCTACACATAGTTTGTAACAACATCATTCCTACCACCAACTTAGCTAACGTAACTAAGCGCCAAGCCCTCTAATTTACCTCCTCATGATCGATTGCTCAGTTAACATAGCTGATGCTATAGCCTCCACCCTCTATGAATCCATCAATACACCCAAACTCACCAACACCATAGCCTTCCCTCACCTTATCTCTGACATTTTCCACGTCCATAATGTCCCTGAGTTTGATAACGACAACTATTTTGAGCTAGTCCCACTCTTTAGGTACAACCACCTCAAACAACCTAACTTCGCACTACCACCACCTCCTTACCTATTTATGATGTTGGTATAGCCCCATTAGCTGGTGCACCATCCGAGTAAGATCAGCCAGCTCAGGAAGTCCCTGAGCCTGTCACTTTAGAGACCCTCGTTAGCAAGATTAACGAACTTTTTGCTGATCTCTACCAACTCCACGTTATATGTGATTGGGATAGGCATTATCATCATCGCATGGATGCTTTCATCATCGAACGATTATAATTTCAATTTCCCTATAATGAGGATGAACCGATGAGCGGCGTTAGCACATTTGGGGTAGGCATATCTGGAGCAGGCCTATCTAGAATAAGACCATTTAGGTCCAAAGCTAATCATCCTGCAGACTAGTCTTAAGTCTTTTTGTTTTCTGTATTGTTCTTTTATCCTTGAGTCTTTATGTTTTCAATCATGAGTCTGCTGGATACTTAGTTAACTTTTCTGAAGTTATTTTCCATGGATTATCATGAGTCTGCTGGATACTTAGTTAACTTTTCTGAAGTTATTTTCCATGGATTACAATAGCCTGTTCTGAATAATGTGATTTATTTCATTGGCTACTTTGTGGCCCTGTTGTTTTGCTGATTCTGACTGTCTTTTGATTACCCACTGTGCCTTATCTTCCAACTGATCTACTGTTTATAGTCACTACATGATTATGTTTTGATTGTTTCAAAATTGAGGGTAATATTGCATTTAAGTATGGGGGAGGAATTTCTATGGTCATTTGTGTGTTATCTTTAAAGTTTTGAACTTGGTTTTTTTAGTTAATTTGAAATTGCTTAGCATTTTCCCACCTTTTCCATGTCTCTACCACCTTTCTCTATGACCATCTTATGGCTTTGTCATGGCAAAGCTCTTCAGTTTTCATAAATTTTCTTCTCGGGTATACTTCGTCGGGCTAACTTAGTTTCGCTATAACAAAGTCCCTCATTTGCAACTTTGCCAAGACCAACTTCAATTTCATCACAGGGAAGCCCCCTTATTTACAATCTCTTCTCAGCCAAGCCAGTCTCTATATAAAAAAAACTCACTGCTTTTATTCCCTCACTTCAACAATTCTCCCAAATTAGATTCTTAATACTTCTTTGTTTCGAAAGTTTGAAAATTTCAAAGTTTTACATGTGCATTTGGAAAACTATCCATGTTTTCAATGAGAGGTAAGTGAGGGTACGCTAAGGACTTATGCATTTTTAAACCATGAGATTTCTTAATTGAGATACTGACCTTATTGGAAGGACATTTAGGCCTAAATTCTTTCATTTGTGTGTATCTGCTTAATTTCTTATCTTTCTAAAACTTGTTTTAACTCTTAATCAAGGCTTGATGAACTAAAATTTTGTGAATATGATAGAGGCATTCATTTCAAAACCTTTCTTACCCAAGCACAAGCCCCAAACACTTAAACATTGCTAGCCCCTTGAGTCGTCTTTCTGAGTGCATGCACATTTCTATAAATTGATGTAAATATAGTATGTCAAGTTTTCTAAGTTTAAGTTAATCGTTATGGAGAGTAGGATTCATAGTTTGGCTCATTACTACAAAAAGAAGACCTTTAATACTTCAAATGTACCAGTTTTGAGATTCCTAAGTAGTTTCATCGAACATTTGAGGAATCTTGTTTGACTCTGTTTTGAAGTATAGAATTCAATTATGTTGAAAAAAACATATATTTGAAAATAGAAATAAATAGCAAAAGAAATGCTGCTATGATAGAATTTTAAATCTAGGCTTTATAATAGTTGATGCTTGTTTCATCAGGAGAATAATTTTGGTGCATGTTACTCATGTTTTTCTTTTATTCCATCCATTTCATTTGGCCTTCACTCACCATTACAACCCTGAAAGTCCTCTTGATTTGCCAAATTACGGCTCTTGTACTGCAGAGGTAGAACTATCATAAGCTTATGGTAGAGAATGGACTAAGCAAATTTTAGAGTGAAATTATCCCAAGACAAGTGAGTTAAGAGTTAAATAGTTTCCCGTATGATAAATCTCTTTTGCTCCACCTCTTGGATTAAATACTTATAGTGTTTATCTTCTTAGGGCTCCTTCAGTTTGCTTTGGTTGATTTATGAGAAAGTGGTTTTACTAATTTTCTACTCTCGTTTTTAAGAATGGTCGGTAATTTCTTTTACACTTGTATCTCTTTGATTTTTATGAGAATTGTCTAGGAGTACCAAGGTCTAAATGTGGGGGAATTTAACTGAACCCAAGTTTTCTATATTATTTAGTGATATTTTCATAGTTTTTGTTACACTTTTCGGCTATTGTGCTTAATTTAGCTTAAGAGTGCTTGTTTTAAATTATTGAAATTTGAGGGTAAAATTCTCACAATTAGTTAGTAATTGCACTTACTGGGTTTCTAGGAAAATTGATATTGCAAAATATTACTTTTCATTGTAGGACACTCAAGAAGTAAAGCCACAATTAACGACCAAGAAATTGCACATCACAAGTTCAAGCAAGAAGACCTCTTAGGAAAAGTTCGTCGCGGCAATCAATAACCCAGACCTAAACTAGTATTGGAAATTTCACTTACCCGTTCGTATAAACCAACCTAAATACTAATTTAGAAACCCTATTTCAGGATAAGTGAGATAAGAACTTAGTGTGGACAACTTACATTAACCATCTCTTATCTTTCTCTCATTTCCTCCATTTTTCCACTATCAAACCTCCACCATGGGTGACCCAGATTCATTCATAGTTATGAAGCTTCTAGGTGCAATGCGTGGCTAGGATTTTCTTTACCTCTTGAAGATGTAGCAATGGATGGAGTTCAATGAGCTTAAAAGGGGAGTAGTTTAATCCATGGTTCAGCTATGAATTTATAAATTCCTAGGTCTAGGATTTGTTATTTGTAGTTGAGCTACTTGATTATAGTTTAATTAAATGTTGGATATTCATTATATGTAGTTTGGATTAGTTTATGTAGAACTTTGATCTTAAATATATGAAGTTTCATATATGCCTATTTGTGATCTTCTTAATTCTCTCTTATCTTGCATGGTTATGTTTAATATTGAGTTAATTCTAGATTTCAACAGACCTATTACATTAGCTAATCCTACCACACACACTAAGAGAACTTAACAGAATTTTAGGAAATGGAGTCCTATTGATTAAGATTCTGGCTTAATTTACCATTTTGAAGCTTAGTGATTTCTACTCCCACTAAAATCAATTTCGAACTATGATATCCAGAGCTCACTTTCAAGAGGATTCTATCACTATTTAATCTTCTGTTTTTCATCTTTCGGTTTTCTATATCTCAAAAATCCAAAAATACATTTTACAATTCATTTTAGTTCAATTAATGATTTCAAAAAGCAAAACCCCCTTTTTCCCAATTAGCTTGCATAGCATGGCATATAGGTTAACTTAGATCCATTCATTTTAGGTTCCTATTAAATGAACGACTCGGGGTTGCACCCTATAGTGCAATCATTGGATTATTTTGATTTAACCTCCAAGGGCTTAACAAGTAGGTTCGAATCAATAGTCCATCAAATGCACCTCTTTCTTCTTTAACCCAATGAATGCTAAATGATCATATGCTATCATTAAAAGACAACCATTAAACCATTTAATGATAAGATCATTACTCAATTTAATGATTTTAAATATGTAGTTGAACATTTAGCTCATTAAAACTGAAATTCCACCTCCTTTTATCTTTAACAACTTTATTTTAATTTAATTAATCAAATTAAACCAAAGTCTAATCCATTTCCAAATGTTCATATGGGCTTCTAATTAACAATTAATTAAAGTAAGCCCAACATTCAATCATAGGCTTTAAAACCTCTATTTGTATTTCTTACTTTGCTTGATAACCTTCCTAGAAGCCAAATAGGGAATCTAATTGGACTTATATAATTGAAGCTCCAATAAGCCCGGAATTAATTTAATCTTATTAAAATTAATTCTAGCTTTTTACCTAAATGTCATTCCACTAATGGCAATTAGTTGAAATCTTGAATTACTAAATATTATGAGAACACATGTTTCAAATAAGATGTCTAATTGCAAACTCTAATATGAACCATATTATAGCCATCCGCACAATAAAGGGTAAAATTACCGTTTTACCCTTATGTTAGTTTTTCCTTTTAGATCTCTCGTTTTACTCTATATGGTGATTAATACACAAGATCTCATCCTGGTGTTAAGATTTGATAGGCAGCTAGTCCATCAAACTACTAGTGCCGATTTAATCACCAATCTCTATAAAACATCTAAAAGTAATGATATCACTATAAACTCTTTATTTGAGTGAATGTTCCCTAATATATGTTTCAATTAATAATTCCAGCATAAGTACCCAAGATTGATACTTTGTAAAAATCCATTTTGATCATATAAAAATTATAATGAAATATATATAAGTTC
The DNA here is from genome assembly GCA_025504915.1 of Erythroxylum reticulatum. NCBI lineage: Eukaryota > Viridiplantae > Streptophyta > Magnoliopsida > Malpighiales > Erythroxylaceae > Erythroxylum > Erythroxylum reticulatum. The sequence goes on from JANSVA010198501.1 coordinate 24,180, forward strand.
ACCACTCATTAAGATTGTGGTCTATAATAAATGAATGCTTAAGTTGTATGTTTTAAGATTAAAGTAACGACCCACTTTATTCCTTAAAACATACTTGATACCAGATTCATTTAATAGTGTCATTATCGATAGTCAACTACTATCATGATATAAAACTCATCATTCCCTTGAAGTAAAATCTTTTACTTACGCGGAGATAAATTGCAACACTACAGTCTAAACCATAATCAAGCAACCAACTTGATTATTCAACTGTGAATCAATTATTTTAGATTTTAATAATATACATGTTTCCCATACATCTCTATGTATATGTATATTACTTATAAAAGAATCTCGATACCTTATGACTAAATAAATATTGAACTTTTTGTTTTATTAATAATAAATATTTTTATTACAAAAGTAATTGGAAGAAAATTAAGTTATAAGTAAATACACATGCTTTTCAGGGCACTGTATTTACATAACTCCAACAATCTCCCATTTGCCCTAAAGCAAGTTTGACATATCCCTCATTCATATCCGTGTTATGTGACCCTGAAAACTCTTTTGAGACAACATTGTATTATTTCCCTTATGAGATGATACTTTCTTTTAATGTGTTTGAGAGCTTTATAGTTTTGAGGTTCTGTAGAATTAGCCACTACTGCACTATTATCATAATAAAGTGTAATGGGCTTTTCTACCTCAGTAACCACCTCTGAATTATTAGGAACTTGTAGAGCCAAATTGCTTCTTTTGCTGCTTTACGAGCAGCAACATACTTAGCCTCTATAGTCGAATCATCAACACAAGATTGCTTGACACTCCTTTAAACTATGGCTCTACCTCCTAAAACAAATACAGAACCAGAACTTGATTTCCTTGAATCAACATCTGATTGGAAATCAAAATCTGTATATCCTGTTAAAATAAGGTTATTTCTAAAGTAAAAAAACACTAAGTTCCTTATCCTATGAAGATACTTTAGTATGCACTTAACTGCAGTCCAATGCTCTATTCTTAGATTGAACTGAAATCTACTTACCAGTCCCACTGTATAATAGATATCTAGCTTAGTGCAAAGAATAGCATACATTAAACTTCCAACTACTGAAGCATATGGAATCTTATGCATACATTTGACCTCCTCTTGGGTCTTTGGCGTTTACTCCTTTCAAAGTTTTATTCTATGTCTAGTACGTGTGAAAACTCTCTTGGAATCTTGCATGGCAAACTCATTGAGCATGTTCTCAATGTAGATTATTTAAGTCAAGGCTATCAGTTTATTCTTACGATCCCTTATAAGTTTGATCCCTAGAACATAGCTAGCCTCCCCTAAATCCTTCATTGAGAACTGCTCATTCATCCATCCCTTAACTGTAGATAACATTCCTACACCATTCCCAATGAGTAGAATGTCATCAACATATAAGATTAGGAAAGTAACCTAACCTTTCCTGTATCCTTTTATAGACACAAGGCTCATCTTAGTTTTGTATGAACCTGTAAGTTTTGATAGACTTCTCAAACCTAATGCTCCAAGGCCTAGATGCTTGTTTAAGCCTATAAATAGACCTCTGCAATATGCATACCTTATGCTTATTACTTGGCTCAATGAATCCTTCTAGTTAGGCAATATAAATGGTCTGCTCAAGATCCCTATTAAGAAATGTGGTCTTGATAATCATTTGCTATATTTCATAATCAAAATATGATGTTATGGCCAAAATAATTCTGGACTTAAGCATGGCAACTGGAGAAAATATCTCCTCATAGTCTATACCCTCCTTTTGAGTATAGCCTTTAGCTACAAATCTAGCTTTAAAGGTCTCTACCTTTTGATCTGATCCTCTTTCACTTTTGTAAGTCCATTTACATCCTATAGCTTTTAAATCTATTGGTAGATCTACAAGGATCCAGACTTCATTGGCATATATGGAATCTATTTCTAACTCCATCACCTTGAGCCATTTTTTTTATCAACATCATTAATAGCCTGTGTATAAGCAATGGGATCCATTTCTTCTTGATCTAAGATGGCTATTATGCCTTATCCTAAACCTAGATACTTGTGTGGTTGTGTCACAAAACTCCCTCTACGTCTAGGCATTATTTGATGCTCGGGTTGCTTTTTCAATTTAACTCTTGAATCCATTTCGACATCTTGCTCTATTATATCTAAATAAACTCTTAGTTTGGATGAAATAGCTAACTCTTTAAGTACTACTTGACTTCTTCATTTTTGATTTCTCATAAACTCTTCCTCTAAGAAGGTTGCATTTTTCGACACAAATACCTTCATGTCCTAAGGACTATAAAAATAGTACCATGGAGTACCCATAAGATATCCTACAAACAAACATACTTCAGACCTTGATTCCATCTTTATGGATTCAGACTTTAAAACATAGGTTGGGCATCCCCAAATCCTTAAGTACCGCAATGAAGGAACTCGGCTAGTCCACAACTCCCTAGGAGTTTTAGGCACTGATTTGGATGGAGCAAAGTTAAGAAGAAAAGTTGTTGTTTGTATGGCATATCCCAGAACGATTCTAGAAGGCTAGCGTAAGACATCATTGATCTCACCATTTCCAAAAGAGTCCTATTTCTCCTCCCAGCTACACCATTCTATTGAGGTGTTCGATAAGCTGACAAGCTGGAAACAAGTCCATTGTCAATTAAATATTGTTGAAACTCCCCAGATAAGTACTCACTACCTTGATCCGATCGAAGTTTATTTAATAGCTTATCTAGTTGTTTCTCAGCTTCAGCTTTGAATTCTTTGAACTTTTCAAAGGACTCATTCTTTTTATGCATTAAATATAAATAACCATGTCTAAAGTAATCATTTATAAAGGTTATGAAGCATCCATAACCTCCTCTAGCTTGTACGTTTATGGCCTACGTACATTAGTTTATACCAGGTCCAACGTGGATTTAGATTTGTTTTCTTTGGAAGGAAATGAGGCCTTAGTCATTTTTCCTTTAATACAAGATTCAAAGGTGGTAATGGATCATTATACAAGCCCATAAAGATCTCATCCTTTACTAACCTGTCAAGTCTTTTTTGATTGATATGACCCATTCTTAAGTTCCATAGATATTTTGAATTAATGCTAGAGACATTCGATTGTCTTAGTTTTATCAATTTTGTGGTGTTTGGTGACCCTGTAATAGATTTTATAAAGAACAATCCCTATTAAATTATTGCATTACAATTAAAATTCTTATTCTCATATATTGAAAGAACATTTCAAAATATAAGGAATAACTAGATTTTATTAAACAAAAAACAGAAATCATGTTCCTTACAATCATTAGGATCTAATGTACATTCTCCAAATATAACCTATGACCACTAGGACATGACCGCGCATCGTTACGCTAGTCAAAATAAAATAACTAGACTACTACTATAGTAGTGGCGAGTCTAGGTCGATCCC